>RJWJ010001300.1:126525-139537 GCA_004363605.1 Indri indri
AAAAAAAAAAAGAAAAAAAAAAAGTTTTGAGTTGTGCATTGGGGGATAAGAGATTTGAATCAGATCTGAACACCTAACTGATAGGGCAGTGTTTCCTTGGGGGACCAGGGTTAGAGAAGGAGTTGGTGTTCCGAAGGGACGTCTTCGTCAAGCTGCCCAGCTGGCAAAGGCAGTTCTCCATCCAATGTGGGGTTGGGAAAATTGCACTGTTCTAGGAGTTAGGGAATCTGGGTTCAAGTGAAGCGGTTGTTCTTCTTAGGCAGGTACAGAGGACAGAGATCAGTCCCAGGGGAAACAGACTGGAGAGATAGCTTGGCCGCCAACTTGAGCTGTGCTCCATGCTCAGGCAGAATCAAAGTTTTCAACAGAAATTGAGTCATACGACATACAACCTTTCTCTCCCATACACTCAGACTTTTTTTTTTTTTATGTTTCTCATTCCTTCTGGATGCTCCTAGGCAACGAAGCTAATCTGATAGACTAATTCATACTAAAGTGTTAGTGGCTATTGGGAATCAGCCATTCCACTACCTTCTACCAATTTATAGTCATGGAAACTAAGACCCAAAGAGGGGAAGTGACTTGATCAAACTAGAATGGGCAGCAGTCATGAAGGACTGCTTAGAGGGGATGACACTTGGGCTGAGTCTGGAAGGAACGGTGGGCGCTAACGAATGGAGGAGGACAAGGGAACTGCAGGCGGAGGGGGCAGCATGATAAAGGCATGCAGTTTAGGGCCCTTCAAGCAGCTCCGGATGCGCGAGGTGGGGATGAGACTTGGAAAAAGATAGGGTGCAGGGGTGAGATGTGCCTGTCACAGATGATCTTGTGTGCTGGGCTAAGGAATCTGGACTCAATCCTACAAGCAATGGAAGGCCCTGAAGAATTTGGAGCCGATCATATTTGGGGAAGTAAAGTATAAGGAAAAAAGTAAAGTGTAAGTCAAAAGCATAGACTCTGGAGCCAGACTGTCTGGGTCGCCCAAATCCTGCCTCCGACACTGATTGGCTGAGTGATTTGGGTAAGTTACTTTGCCTCTGTGGGCCTCGGTTCCCCATCTGCAAAATGGTACCTTTGTCACGAAGGTTGTTGTGAAGTGGTAGATGTTATGTCAGTGCCCAGCACGCACTATGTACTCCGTGTTTCTGTTCTAGCAGCTGTCGTATGGTTACGGTGTCAGCATCATCATTACTATGGTTAGTCATGATTTAAAAGATTTCTCTAATAGCCAATGTTTTTGAGTGGATGGGAGCAGAGTCAGACTGCAAATAGGAAGCCCTGGTGGGAGTTACTGCAGCAATCCAGGGGGATGGACTAAGCTATGTCCTGCAGGCAAATCCAGCCCACACCTCTTTTTGTAAATAAAGTTTTATTGGAACAGGGCCACACCCATTCATTTGCAAACTGGCTACTGTGGCTTTCATGCTGCAGCAGTAGAAATGCGGAATTGCAATGCAGACCGTGTGACCGTGGAAGCTGGAAATATTCACAACCCTTTGCAGAAAAAGTCTGTTGACCCTTCAGGCCAGGGGACAGTCCGGCTTTGGGGCAGGGGGCCCCCTTTTGCCCTCCTCCAGCCCTTTGAGGAAGGGGCTGCCTCCCCTTCCTAGGTCCAAGCTCCACCTGGCTCTGGGTTTCCAGCAGAGTCATCCAGAACAGATGGGGAAGATGTTGAGATTCTCCCAACTCAGTTTCCTCCCTGATTAGTTTGTGCTGCTTACTGTTCTTCTGTAAGTTAATTCTTGCGTCTTCACATCTACGAAGGGGAAAATATTGAGAGCAGCCCATGACCTTTCTGGCAGTTTTCAATTTCTTTCCTCTTCATTTTTAGCTGTCATTACCCCTAGGATAGCGTCTAATTATTTCTTGAATAATCACGTCTCCTGGGTGCTGAGGAAATTTGAGAAGTTCGCTCGCTATTATGTCTTCCAAATTAGTTCCTCTTCAATTCTGGTGCACTTTCTTTTGTCTTTCCATCTCGGTTCAGCCAAAAATAGTTTCTCAAATTGAATGCTAAATTCTTCGGGATTTCGTTCACTTCAATTAACTTTCCTCAAGACTCTCTTTGGTTTTATAAATGAGGTCTCTGCTCCTCGGGATCTTGGTCCGAGGCCAGTGGGCTGCCTTTTCATGCCAGCCCAGCCTGGAGCACCTCAAACCCCTCACCCTTCACCTTTGTATGGGGGTTGCCTGGGGTGGGGGGATGGTGTGAGGAGGCAGGGAAGGGTGGGGTGAGGTGTGCAAAGGGGCAGAGAATCTGGTGTATCTGGACTCTGTTACTTATAACCTGAAAGAGGTTGGGCAAGTTGACCTTAGTTTTCCTCATCTGCAAAATGGGAGGAGAGGCCTGTGGCCCTGAGAAACATACCCATGAGAGTTATCTGCATTTTAACACCGGGCCCAGGTGGAAGGCAGGAGAGGATTAACACCACCTCTTTGATGTTTCTGGATGATCAAAGCCGCTCTTAAATTCTGGAAGTCCAATGACTGAGCCCCTGGCACTAGCTTAATTTACAAGACAAGTTTGGAAAGCGACTGACAATGCTTTGTTGTGATCATAATAATACCGCCTGTATAGCAAACCACTCTCAGCTTATGGATGGCCTGGGTGCTCGCGATGTTATTTCACAGCCAGCCTCCTGGCAGCCTGTGGGGCAGGCTGGGCCCACCCCATTTTACAGATGAGGAAACCGAAGCCCTGAGAGGTTAAGTGATTCGCCTGAGGTCACGCAGCTAACTGGGGGCAGAGTCACTTGAAACGCCGGGCCGCGCCCTCTGTCGTGGCGCACGCTCCCTCCTTCCTTTGTCAGCCTTCCACGGTGTCCGAGCGGAGAGCGCTGGCCCCTTCGTGCCCCTTCCGATGGGCGTGTAATATCCCAACGGTCCGGAAGCCAGGCTTGGCCCAGTCTGAGCTAGGAGTCTGGTGGAGACAGCCCCACTGGACACGAGGGGCCAGTCCTGCCCGAGCTGGTGGACGGCAGGGGCCGGGTCGTGTCATCTGGGTGCCCCCAGCTCCCAGCACTTGCCGGCACCTCCAGGAACGGAGGGGACTGGGTGTGAAGCTCGGTTCTGCCACCGTCCAGCTGGGTGGCCTCAAACAAGTCCCCCAAACCCCTCCGAGTCTCAGGCTCCTCATTTTTTAAATAGGGGACATGATACACCTGCCACAGTGTGGGGACAGGGTTCAGATGAGAGCTGTGAGGACGCACCGGTCCTCTGTCAGGTGCGGGATGAAGGCAGCACCCCCACCGCACCCCGTCTCTGGTCTCCCCGCTTCTTCTCACTTACCCTGCCCCGGCCTGAAATTCCACCTTCCAAACCTTATTTCCTACAACTCATTTTTGGCCAGTTGATTAGGAGTTTTCGTGAGAGCAAGTCTTTAAAAACCAAGAGGAGTGACCGAGGCTGGGGACAGGACCCCTCGGCGGGAGGGGAGGGGAGAGCGGAGGCTGCAGAAGGGGCGATTCCTCCGCACTGGCGCGGGGCCAGCCCTGTCGGTGGGGAGCTTTCTCTCTTTCCTTTCTCCTTTGTAAACATAAAGCCATTTATAAAGTACAACTACAGAGGAGAGAGATGCACAAACTGTTTCTTGGTGGAAACTTTCAAAGCAATTTTTTCTCAAGGAAGTGTCTTTTTCTCCAAGATTCACGCTGATAACCCAAACTTCCTGGCTGTAAGGCCAGGAAGCGTATGTGGCCTCGTGGCTGGGGGTCCGGGCCTGGGGCCAGGAGGCCTGAGCTCAGATCCTGGCTCGGGCTTGTCCTAGCTCTGGCCCTGGAACAATCACTTTACCTCTCTGTGCCTCAGTTTCCTCATCTGTAAAGCGGGGTAATGGGGGTTCCTGTATCATAGGGCAGTGAGGTGAATAATTATCATTAATTTTATTTTAGTTATTTTTTATTATGACTATATTTTATTTTTAATAACTATTAATAATAAAAATATACATAAAATATATAATGCATAATAATATACAATACATAAATACAATAAATAATACATATAAATAATGAAAATACTAAAAGACGGGTCAGGAACAGTCTTCTACCTGACGCAAATGAGCGAGGAGGGTGGCCAGGAGAGCCAGCGCGAGGCGTCGTTTCCAGGCTGCTTCCGTTAATGACAGAGCAGCCCCCCGCCCGTGACCGCGCAGCCCCCACGGTCACTGCTGCTGACGGTGCCTGCTGCTCCCTTGCACCCCCTGCCGCTGCTGCCGGTCACTGCGGCCCCGACCTTCTGGGTCGCCCCAGGGCTTCCCTCCTGGGGTCAAGTCCCTCCGTTGAACTCTCGAGTTCATGAAGATTGAAGAATCGGGTGTGAGGACGAGCTGTCAGCTGAGGAGGGACAGAGGCAGCCTGGGTCATCACAGAGCCCTAAGGGCCATCACGGTTCCTAGGGCCAGGCACAGGGTTGGGGACACCAGGGTGTAGGGGGCCGAGAATAGCAGCCACCACCTGGCTGCCGCGGTGGTGCCAGCAGCACTGGGTGGCAGGCTTGTCCTGCTTTTAAGGACACCAGTGTCCCCTGCAGCACATCCTAGAGCGAGCCTGGAGGAGGCCGTGCTGGCTTGGACACTGCGCCTCCCCCACGCCCGCCCCGCCCTGCTGAGCTGGAGCCCCACTCGGCCTGGGTGGGAAATCCAGCCGCCTCTTGTGGGCCTCTCGGAGCACGCTGGGCCCTCTGCTCCCGAACAGTCAAGAGTTGGTGACTTCCCATTGCCTGTCTGTCCTCCAGGACACTCCCAGCAGCGAGAGCACCCTTCTCCCTGAGAGCTCTGCTGCCTTTGGCCAGAAGCTGACAACCCACCAGCAGAGCCTGCAACCCCAGCTCTGGCCCTGTCTCCACCCCATCTCATGCACCAGCCCTGCCCCAGCCCATCCTGGCTGGGTGGGACCACGGCAGCAGCCCAGCTCCATAAGTCATGTGGGTGGGGCTTGAAAAGGTTTTGGGACCAGCCCTGGCCCCAAGACAGTCCTCCACCCCACTCTGGAGACTAAGACTTTGCTCCAGGGTCCTACCCTGAGGTCTGCCCAGGGCCCTGCCTTGGCCTGCAGTCTCCCTCCAGGGGCAGCCCCTGGCTCCTTGCAACAGTCACCCATGTTGCTGCTGGCCCCCAAGCTCCGACCCTCCACCTGTACTTCATCCCTGCGGGACCGGGTCTTCCAGCAGCCACTCCACCTTCAGGGAGCCTGAGCTGAGCCGTGGGTAAGTGACCACCCATCGCCTGGAGTCACAAGGACTTGGGATCCCGGCCAGCCAGCCTCACTGCTGTGTGACCTTGGGTAGGTCAATCTCCTCTCTTAGCTGAGCCATCATCATTAAAAAGAGGCCGTTAATCCCCACCTCGCAGGGCGGGTTCAAGGTTCCACGCAAAACACCCAGCTGGTTCACATAACCTCCCTCAGGGAGAGCATCCACTCACTCGCTCGTTCATTCAGTATTTTTTTAGCATTTCCTCTGGAGCCAGCACTGTGGGTACAATGGCGGGCAAAGGCCAGACCTGGCCCTGCCTTCATGGTCTTTACGTTCTGGTGAGAGAGACACATGGACACGCAACAGGTACTGAACACGAGCGCAGTGCCTGGCACTAGGAACAACAAAGCAGCGGGTGGGGAGAGGGGTGGGAGGTGTTTGGGATGGCCATGTTTGAGCAGAGACTTGAATGAGGTGGGAAACAGCCGTGCAGCTCTCTGGGTGGAGGGCGCTGCAGTGCAAAGGCCCTGAGGCAGGACAGTGCCCGGCATGCCTGCTGGACACACAGCAAGGAGGCCAGAGTCTTGCAGAGAGAGTGAGGGGGAGAACGGGAAGAGGCGGGGTCAGAGAGGTTGGCCAGAGCTGCCCTGCAAGGGAGGTTTTGTTTCGCTCCAGGTGGGTGGAGAGCCAGCGGAAGGCGGAGAGTGGTTGTAGGTGATCGATTTACATCCGAGGGCTCGTGCTGACCACGGAGGGCCTGTTACCGGCCTGTGGCGGAGTCAACGAGAGCTCTACCTGGCCACAATGGGAGCTGGGGAGGGCGTAGGACGATGATCCGATTTTAACAGGACACGGGCCTCTGCCAGGTGTGGGCCTGGAATTGAGAAATCACTAAGGGGGGAGGGGAAACGGACAAGCTCCCCAGGGCCCTGAGCCCAGAGGCTGTCCCCAGGAGGCCCAGCCTGCCACCTCCCAGCCCAAGAGCTTCCCTGCACCCTGCCCAGCCAGATGGGGTAGTCGGGAGGGCAAGTCGAAGGCTGAAGCCTTCCAATGCCCAGCGCCTGCAAGCAGGGGCTTCCAGCCTCCAGGTGTGAATCTCAGGGCAGCTCAGCTTCGGTGAGGAGCCTGACAATCGGGGAGGGAGGAGGAGGGGCAGATGGGAGGAGGAAGGTGAGAAGGAGGGGGAGGAGGAGGAAGGAGAGAGGGGGAGGACGGACAGGAGGAGGCGGCATCACGTCCTCCACTTTGCTGGAACAAAATATCGGATTCCATGCACGACTCGTGCTCAGGGGAAACTATGTCAAAACCCTCCTGGACCCGTCAGTATTAGACGCCCACAAGTTTTCAGAGTTGGAAACCAAGTAGTTTCAGAACGAAACTGTCCTAGTTCTGTAATTGGCTCCCAAGGCCCTGCTCAACGATTATTAAAATACTGGCACGAAATCTGCGAGAGCGATTGCTCCAGGCCCTATATTTATCACTTGCGTTGGAGCAGAGGCCTTTCCACGGAGTGTCAGCGATGGTACGCTTCAAGGTCGGACAATTAACTTTATTAAGGAAGATTCAGATTTGCAAAGGGAATAGGGACCGAGATCGGGTGGCCCTCGCTCAATGGAAACTTGCGGAACAGAACTCCGGGCCGCAATGTCGTGAGTCTGCTTACATCCCTTCTCTGAACGGTGGTTCTTACGGTGAGGCCCATGGACCCCGCTCTACCCCACAGTGTACAGGGAGGCTAAGGAGACCCACGGAGCCGCTGACACCGCAGATGCAGTCTGTTTGGGCTGCTGTGCATGTTTCTAGGTCAGAGGTTCTCTCAGCGCGAGGCTGGCAGTAGCCTCACCTGGAAACTTTATAGAAATGCGAATTCTCAGGTCCCACTCAGAGCAACTGAGTCAGAAACTCCGGCAGTGTGGGCCAGCGACCTGTGTTCTAGCGAGCCCTCCAGGGGATTCCGACTGGAGCTCAAGTTTGATGCACACGAAAGCTACGCTCTACAGCAGCAGACAGCGGCTGAGAGTGGCGACTGGGGGCTCACACTGACCTGGGTCCCAATCCCACTTCGGCTGCTCAGTAGCCGCGTGAGCCTGGGCAGGCCCCTCAACCTCTCTTAGCTTCTGTTGCCCCATCTCTGAACTGGAGATGATAAAAACCTTGAGATACTGGGGAACTTTTAATATAGCAACCACGGCAGACAGGGTCACAGTCTTGATCAAATAACAGTCATAATGATGAGGAGGAGGATAATGTTTTTGAGGAGGGGAGTGGTGAGAACAGAAGTGTGGGTTAGAAAGACATCTCTGCCAGATGACTTGAACACCTGGCAGAGTCGCCAGGGAATAGGGTCATAGCCGAGCCGCAGCAGTAGAAAGGAGGAGGGCCACCAAAAAGCCACCAGAGGGCCACCAGAGGTCGAGTGGACAGGACTGGCAAATGCTTCGATTCATGCAACAAACATTCCCTGAGCACCACACCACGCTGGACACTGCAGACACAGGTGACAGATCCCTGCTTCAGGGGCTCACGTGCTTGCAGGAAATAAAGTCAGTTACCAAGCAAGTGCATAAATGAGCATGGCCAGTGCCATGAAGAACACTGGACAGGGCAGTGGGTTAGAGAGTGACATAGGGTTGGGAGGGCCTGGAAACCTTCCTAGATCATTTAGGCGCTCCCAGAGCCCCTTGCATTTACCTTTAGGGGGCACAGATCCTGCTGATGTGTGATAGTCTATCCCTCCTGCAGACCGAGAGCTCCTTGATGCCAAAGCCTGGGAATGATCTGGGTACATCTAGGGTCAAGCTCAGGACCTGGCATTCAGTGGGTGCTTGAATGAAAAAACAAACGAATGAATAAAATTAAAAACAAATGTCTAAATGACGATGAGTAAATGGTTTGTCCAAGCAGAAGTAAATTTGGGGTAGGGAAAAGAGTCTCTTGCATCGCATCGTAAGAACTTGGCTTGAGACAGCTGCACCTCTTTTCTTCGACAGAAGGGGGCGTCATCACCGCAAAGCTCAGCTTGGGTAGGCCGAAGGGATCGGAGCACCCCTTGGTAAAACTGACCTGACGGTTCAGTCGGAAGGGACTTGGTCCTTCTAGGGCACAGATCAGCGCCCCCTCAGACCCAGGTAGTGGACTACAAGCGTAAGAACTTGCTAACGGTGGCACTCAGCCTGCTGCAGGTGGCAAGCAGAGGTGGCTGCAAGCCCAGCTCTCTGGGGTCCACGCCAGGCCTCTCCCCGAAACACCTGTGGCTGCTGGTCTCCTGACCACCTTTGGTGGCCGTTGGCGTTGTCCCCTCTCTGTTGTGTGAGGAACCCCCGGGGAGCTTCCCCCGACACTTGCCTCTTCGGAGAGTTCCGTCCTTTTCCCACGAGTAGCGCCTTCATCAGCCAACAACTGAGAAAAGTTTTCCCCAAAGCAGCTCTGGGTTTTTATAATAATTTCAAACTTACAGAAAGTTTCAGCAGTAGTACAAAGAATTTTCTTCTCCCTAAACCATCTGAAAGTCAATTACTAACATGATACTCCATCACCTCCCCATATTTTGTGTGTATTTCTTACAAATAAGGACATTCTTTACATAACAACAAGCACCAGAATCAGGACATTCACGTCAATGCATGTAGCCATTTAATCCTCTTTAAACGTTTCATCAACGATCCCAGTGATGCCCTTCAGAGCAAGGGACCTGGTCTTGAATCATGCGTTGCATTTCGTCATCACATCTCTATGGTCCCATTATTCTGGAACAGCTCCTTGGTCTTCCACAGACTTGCGCAACCCTGATGCGCTTGAAGGTCACAAGCCACGCATGCTGTGGAAATGTCCCCAGACTCCCGTGTGGCTGTACTTTCTTCCTTATTGGATTCAGGTTGCCCATTTTGGTAGGAGCGTCACAGAAATGATGCTGTGTTCCACTCCTTGATCCTAGTAGGTGGCACACAATTTCTCTTTGTCCCAATACTGGTCACGTGAACTTTGATCGCTTGGTTCACGTGGTGTCTGCCAGGTTCTCCACAGCAAAGTTACTCTTTTCCCCTTTGTCTCCAGCAAGTGTTTTCTGGGAGAGGCACTTCGGAATCGTGTGAATATTCCGTTCCTCAGCAAACTAAGTTGTAGCGTTCATCAGTGATTCCTTCCCGAATCAAATACTGCTAATGTGATTCCATCATTCCTTCTAAATTGGCCAGTTAGCAATCTAACTGCGAGGAAAAGACCTCTCCCTCCCACTTACTTGTTCATTTATGTGTGTGTCCATAGGGGCTCGGGGATTCCTATGCTGTGTAATGGGTTATAATCCATTACTTTGGCTATTTCTTTTGATACTCAAGTTGTCCCAGCACTGACCAGTGGGAGCCCCTTCAAGCTGGCTCCCATGTCATTGCGACATGTCCCCACCCTTCTTCGAACACTTTGTTACTTCCCAGCACAAGATATTCTAGGCTCATCTTGAATTTCTGCCCCTGTAAGAGCCTAATTAGAGACCCTAACTTGATTGAGCTCACCTGTGGTACAGCTTTACCTGTCTGCGTTTCCACCTTCTACCTTCCAACAGTTCTCACACTTATCCTCTGTCTTCCAACAGCTTATCAGTGGCATCATGGACGTTTGTAAGAATGAGACATACACGCAATCAGGTTTTCATGTGGGGGACCACTCACATCTCAGAGATGCACTGTGAAATTCGTGTGTGCCCTTAGAGCTCAGCTACAGAGAAAGTGCCTGGGCTGCAGTGAGGCTCAGTAATGGATAGCCGCTGCTGTGCTTCTGGGGTTCAAACGGTAGAATGAGTTTGGGAAATGCTGCATTCCAGAGCACTCTTGGAGATTCCTGATGCCGGTTAGGATAACACAGACCCTTGCTTCTGGAAGATGAGGTCTGAACCTTCCTTATCTTTGAACTCTCCACAGTGCCAATAGCTCAGGGCTTGTTACATCATAGATGCATAGTAAATGCTAAACAGATCACATCCTTCCTCCAACCCGGCTATTCCCACCCACCAATCCTGTCTCCCCCTCCTTTTCCCATTTTTATGCATGGCCCTTTCTCCCAGTTCCTCTGGCTCAAAATCTCTCCTCCCTCTCCTCTGTTTTTGATGGTCTGCTTTTCACCCCCACCTCTGGGGTCTCTCAAACTGCATCTCTATCTGGAGGCCAAGGCCTCCATCACCCCATGTCTGGACCTCTCACAGGGTCTCTGTCTCCAGTCTGCAGCCCACCGCCAGGCATTCCATGCTACACTCCAAACTCTTCAGTGAAACTACTGCCTACCCAAGTCCATGCCAGCTCCTCAGCCTGGCATTCAGGGCCCACAACCTGCCACCCCATGGGGTAGTCCTGTCCCCAGGCAGAACCCAGAATCCACATTTTAACCAACTTGCCCTGGGGACTCCTGCTTCACTTTAGGGTATTAGCAAAGCCACCCCAAGTATTTTTAGATTAGTATTTAATGGTATATCCTTTTCTATCCTTTCCCTTGAACCCTAATTGTATCTTCATATTCAAAGTGGGTTTATTGTAGACAGCATATAATTGAGTCTTGCTTTTTTTATCCAGTCTGACAACATGTGCCTTTTAACCAGGATATTGATATCATTTTAAATTAATGTGGATATCGATATTAATATGATCTGGTTTAAATCTACCACCTTGCTACTTGCCTTCTACTTATCCTTTCTAGTTTTTGGTCATTTTCCCCTCTTTATCTGCCTTTTTTGGACCGAGTATGTTTTTGTGATTTTATTTTATCTTCCTTAATAATTTATTATATACCCAATGTTTTAGTGGTTTATGGTTTGCTTTAGGGTTTACACCCTACACCTTTAAACTTATCACAGTCTATGTTCAAGTAATATTAGGGAAATCTTACAGTTACCACTGTGGCATATAAGGACGCTGCAACAGAATACTGCATTTTTCCCCTCTTAGCTTTTGTCTCATTGCAGCCTTGCATTTTACTTCTACTTGTATTATAAACCTCACAATAAGTTATTATTTTTTTAGGCAGTTAATTATTTTTAAAGAGATTTTACAAGAATATTTTTATTAACCCGTATGTTAATTACTTCCAGCACTACTCATTCTATTGTATATATCCATATTTTTATCTACTTATAATTTTCCTTCTGCCTAAAGGAATTTCTTTAATATTTTTTGAGTGTTGGTCTATTTATGATGAAGAATTTCAGCTTCTGTGTGCCTGAAAAAGTCTTTATTTCACCTTCGTTTTTAAAAATTAACAGCTTCGTTAAGATATAATTTGTATATAAAATCACTGTTTTAAATTATATACTTCAGTATGCAATTCAACCATCATCACTGTCTAATTTTAGAACATTTTTGTCTCCCCCAAAAGAAGCCCCATAACCATTTCATAGTCACTCACTCCTCATTCCATTTCTCCCTAAGCCTTAGGCAACCACTAATCTACTGTCTGTCTGTATAGATTTGCCTATTCTTGATATTTCATATAATTAGAGTCAAACACTCTGTGATCTTTTGTGTCTGACTTTTTTCTTTTAGCATGTTTTTGAGGTTTATCCATGTTGTATCTTATATTGGTACTTCATTCCTTTTTCTAACTGAATAATATTCCATTGTATGGATGTCTTAGTCTATTTCATGTTGCTATAACAGAATACCCAAGACTGGGTAATTTACAAACAATGGAAGTTTATTTGGCTTCCAGATCTGGAGGCTGGGAAGTCCAAGAGCATGGCGCTGGCATCTGGCAAGGGTCTTCCTGTTGCATCATCCCATGGTGGAAGGCAGAAGGGCAAGCGAGCACAAGAGCAAGAAAACAAGAGGAAGCTGAACTTGCCTTTATAACAAGCCCACTCTTGTGATAACTAACTCTCTCCTGTGATAATGATGTTAATCCATTCATGAGGGCAGAGCTTTCATGACCTAATCACCTCTTATTAGGCCCCACCTCCTAACACTGTTGCATTGGAAACTAAGTTTCCAGCACATGAACTTTGGAGGACACGTTTAAACCACAGCAAGCATGTTTATCCATTTTGTTTATCCATTCTTCTGTTGATCAAGATCTGGGTTGTTTTTGCTCTTTGGCTATTATGAATAATGCTGCTATGAACGTTCAAATACAAGCTTTTGTGTGGGAATTTGTTTTCAAGTCTCTTGGGCTCTCTTCCTCTAGGAGTGGGATTGCTGGGTCATGTGCTAATTCCATGTTTATCCTATTGAGTAACTACCAGACTGTTTTCCACAGCAGCTGTACCGCTTCACAATCTGATCTGCAATGTATTAGGGTTTCAGTTTCTATACATCTTCACCAACCTTTGCTGTTTCTTTGCTTTAATCCTTGAAAGACATATTTACTATGTACAGAATTCTAGGTTGACAATTTTTCTTTCAGTTCTTTATAAATATTGTTCCACTTTCTTCTGGCTTTCATAGTTTCCAGTGAAAAGTCAGCTGTTATTCTTTTCTTTTCCTTGATTCTCGGCACGTAATCTGTACTTCTACTCCGGCTGCTTTTAAGAGTTTCTTTTTGTCACTAGTTTTAAGCAGTTTAATTATAGTGTCATTTTATAATGTTTCTTGTGCTTGGGCTTGGTTGAGCTTCTTGAGTCTGGGGATTAACAGTTTTCATCAATTTTTTAAAAATATTTGACCATTATTTCTTTGGATAGTTTTTCAGTCCCTCTCACCTCTTCTT
Source organism: Indri indri (assembly GCA_004363605.1). Taxonomy (NCBI): domain Eukaryota; kingdom Metazoa; phylum Chordata; class Mammalia; order Primates; family Indriidae; genus Indri; species Indri indri. The sequence goes on from RJWJ010001300.1 coordinate 139,402, forward strand.
TTTACCTCTCCATTGGGGGGGCTTCAATTATACAAATAATATGCCACTTGCTTCACAACTCAAATGTTTTTTCCTCTTCCTCCTCCTCCTCCTCTTCCTCCTCCTCCTCTTCCTCCTCCTCCTCTTCCTCCTCCTC
>RJWJ010001301.1:0-139040 GCA_004363605.1 Indri indri
AAAAAAAAAAAAAAAAAAAAAAAAGATTTTCTTTAGTGTTTCTCTTAAGGCGGGTTGGCTAGCAGTAAGTTTTCCTGGTTTTCTTTAATTTTGAATGTCTTTCTTGTGAAGACAGTTCTGCTGGATGTAGAATTCTAGGTTGACAGTTCCATTTTTTCCAGCACCTCAAATATATCATCGCTGCTTTCCGGCCTCCATTGTTTCTGATAAGAAGTCAGCTGTTATGTTATTGTTCCTCTGTATGAGATGAATCATATTTTCTTGCTCCTTTAAGATCTTCCCCAACAGTCTGACTACAACATGTCTAGATGTGGTTCTCTTTGTGTTTATACCAGGTTTTACTGAAAACTTGTATTTGTAGGTTAATCATTTTTAATTAAATTTAGGAAATTTGGGGCTATTACTTCTTCAAAGATTTTTTTATCCCCCTCTGAGAATCCCAATACATGTGTTGGCATGTTTGATACTGTCTCATAAATTTCAGTATGACGATTACCTGTAATGAAATGGTGCCTACTTCTTATGAAGCATTTAAATTTTTCCTGGTTCCATTTCCTTTAGCTAAAAAATGTGGTATTTTTTTTCCTCTCAGGAATAGTAGGGGGGCATAGTACTTAGGTTTTTGTTTTGCATATACAGCGTAAGATATTATGTGAAATGGTAATAGTAATAAAGTGAAATAGTAATAAATGACCTGGTTATGAAATGAAATGATTAAACTGTTTCTCCAGTTGCAGTATCAGAATTATCTTCATACACAGTGATTAAAAGGGAAAATGAGGTGGAACAGTGGTGTTCCTCTTCAGGAACAGACAATATTTATAAAACCTTAAATGTAATTTTTAATAAAAAATCATATGCATTATAAAAAAGGGGTCATTATGAGTGCTGTAAAGATGGCTATACATGCTTTCTTAAGAATGCCACATCTTTTATCATACAGATTTCAAATGCTTTTTGGCTATACTTATAGGCACTTTAAGAAAATGGAACTACATCAACTAAATGACAACCAATAAATATAATTAGTTCTTCATCAACACAGTAAGGTAACAATGATTAAAATATTTTCCCTCATATAGTCAAAATACTAATTTTTTCACTTACAAATTTGTAGGCAAATGTGTAATTACCAAACAATGCATAGCACAGAAACAAAAAAAAAAAATGTTATAAGTCTAGTTATAATGATAGGTTTTTCTAATACAGATAATTATCAAAATTTATTATAAGAACCTACATATACAATAAATACCTGATTTGATCAAAAGTCTTTTAAAAAATATTCATAATAAAATGTGTAGAAAGAGACATTTCAAAGTCATAGCAGTTACTACTATTACAATATTTAATCATTTTTACAATAGGTCTGCTGGTCCATTTCAATTAAATTCGTTCTCAGAACCATCACATATCCTGCTGAATTTCGTTTAGAGCAAAAACAAGTTGCTTAATTTTTGCTTCCATTGTTTTTTTGTTTTTGCATGTTTCTTCCAGAAGTCCGCGCATTTCTTCTTCAATTTGATAAACCTAAATCAACATGTAAATTTTACATTTTAATTTCTTAAAGAAAATGTATTTTAAAAATGCATTCTGAAAGAAAAAAGTCAAGCATTTATTCTTATGCATTTTGAAATTTGTGATTCATTTAAAACAATGAGTTAGTAAAATGTAACCTGTTCAAATGCTAATAGGAAAAATACAATGTGTACATAATATACAGAGTACTTTCACATATATTATCTACTTAGTTCTAACATGGTTCCTGTGAAAAAGATGTAGCAATATATTTTAACTCTATTTTAGAGCTGAGAAAATTTGTTTATGGCTGTGCAGTTTCTATATAATCACAGCTAGGACAGAAACTCAATCTTCTGACTTAATTCTACTGTCCCATGCTGCTTATAAATGCCGAGTCACAAGTTCAATTTAAACACCAGTTCCTAACAGATGTTCAAAATTGAAAGAATAACCTCCCTCCTCAAAGAAACCCTCTCTTTAATGTAGTGCCTACTTCACTTCTAAAAGCGCTGTTTGGGGTTATATATTACCATCTTTTTGAGAGATCATTTTATCATTTATTCCTAACCTACGTTCTCCTAGGATTCTCTGTTTTTGATATTTACTTCTGCCTGAAATCCTTTTTCCTACTGTACCACAACACTCCTGATACCACAAATATGACCATCTTTTTCTGTTTACTTCACTCTTCCTAATCCCTAATATAGATATCCTAATCTCTTTTTTGTAAGAAAACAAATATTTCTCCTAATTTAAATAATCACCTCTAAGTGATACCTCAGAATCCTCCCCTGCACTCGTACCTGATTGTCATATTTAAAATCTGGTGCTATTTCTTCAAATCTTTAACAAACACTTCCATTTGCTATTACTTCATATTGGCAGGAGGTCCAACACTCAACTCAGTATTTTGCTTTCAGCTAAACTAAACTCTATTTAGTATTACCTGATGTATCCTTGTTAAATATTTGGTAGATTTTAAATAAAACATATGAAGTGTCTGTTGACTTTAAATGAAATAACTAAATTTTGGACAAGTTATACTTCCTAATTCACTGTGATTATTTCCAAAGACCTTATTCCCTCTTTCTTTGCATAGAATCTGGAACATAATGTCATTTAAACACATACCTTGATTATAATTTCTATATGGAACATTAGTTTGCCTTTCTGATGTTGAACTCTTTTCCAGTTGTTGATTTCTGGATCTCTTATCTTATGGATACCTTAGTTTCTTATTACTACTTCAAAATCAGGAAAAAATGGAAATTCACAATTATTCCCTAATGTAGTGGATCTCAATAGAGGGGTCACATCAGAATCACATGTGGCATTTTAAAAATACCTGGGTCTGACCTCAGACTTAGTGAATGAAAGTCTCTAAGGGGAAGCTCATGAAGCTATGTGCTTCATAGGTGATTCTGATGTTTGTCCCTAATTTAGCATCACCCTACACTCACTACTTTGTCAATAATATCAAGACAGTAAAGCTGATAGTCTTAAATCTTAATTAATAATAAAGTAGGCTGGGCAGGGTGGCTCATGCCTGTAATCCTTGAACTTTGGGAGACCACGGCGGGAGGACTGCTTGAGGCCAGCCTGAGGAACACAGTAAGACCCTATCTCTACAAAAAAATAGAAAAATTAGCCAGGTGTGGTGGTACACACCTGCAGTGCCCAGCTACTTGGGGGCCTGAGGCAGGAGGATTACTTTAGCCTGGGAGGGGAAAAAAAAGAACTCTCTGACTTTTTCCAAGGTTGTGATGGATTATCTTTAATACATTCACATTCTCATGCTGCCTATGTGCAGCCAAACAGACTTCTGAGATTGGTTAGATATGCAAATTTTTATCTAGTGATCATGGAGTAGGTGAACACCAGACTCAAACTTACGGTGTTGGTTTCATTAGAATTATGTTCTACAATTAATCTAAATATTACCAACATGTTAGCCTGGTTTCATGATAGTTTTGGCACATCCTTCATATCTGTTTGGTCATGAAATCATGCTACCTTTTTTCTTTATAATTCTCAAAAGATCTAATTTATTTAGCTATAACCATTTAAAACTAATTATCAAAGTAAATTTTATTTACGGTACCTTTAAATTTGCAGAATCAATACATTTTTGCTTGTCACTTGCCAGTTGTTTAATTTCAGCTCGATGAGCTTCAATAATTGCATCAACTTGTTTTTTAAAGGCATCATCCATACTATGAAGCTTTTCTACTGCATCCCTTAAAAAAATAAAAAACACCCACAAATAAATGTGTATGTGGGGGGTGTGTGTGTGTGTATTAATTAAGATGTTACTTCTTAGATGGCAGTTCTTACATTCATACTTTAATGGAAACATAATCAGTATTATGAAAATATCCACGGGCTATTATAGGGTAACTAAAGACATAAGTGGTTCGCCATCCAGCAGAATCTATTAGGGTAACAGATTAGGCTAGGGTAATATTGCTGAGGGTTGTTAACACTTTTATGCTTTGAAAGTTAGAGTACTCTGTTTCTCCATTTATTTTGAGTCCAAGTATATTTTATAAGTACCTTCACAGATGACTACTATCAATCTTTTTCCCTCCATGTATTTGCAATGTAATAATTTGAGAAGATTGTATTACAGGAGGGTTTAAGTTTACGAGCACGTATTTCTGATTTCCTAATGATAATGCTTAACAGATAAAACACATTACATGCTATTCATAAGATTTTAGTGCTAAAAGTATCTTAGAGGCAAAACACCAATTCTTTTATGTAAACATGAACAATGCTATTAAAAAAGTAAAGTCTAGGCCCGGTGCGGTGGCTTACAATCCTAGCACTCTGGGAGGCTGAGGCGGGTGGATTGTTTGAGCTCAGGAGTTCAAGACCAGACTGAGCAAGAGTGAGACCCCGTCTCTACTAAAAATAGAAAGAAATTGGCTGGACAACTAAAAACATACAGAAAAAATTAGCCGGGCATGGTGGTGCATGCCTGTAGTCCCAGCTACTCGCGAGGCTGAGGCAGGAGGATCGCTTGAGCCCAGGAGTTTGAGGTTGCTGTGAGCTTAGGCTAAAGCCACGGCACTCTAGCCTGGGGAACAGAATGAGACTCTGTCTCAAAAAAAAAAAAAAAAAAAAAGTAAAGTCTATATAATGAACACATTTTCTGGTTGTGGTATAGTCCACAGTAATAACAGATTGAACCTAAGGACCACGAATCAAAAGCCATTCTTTTATCACATCACTCAGTAGCCATGTTGACTAGGGGCACGTCACAAACTCTGACTTAAAGTTTTTCAACTATCAAACAGGATAATCCTGCCTGTCCTGCCAACCTTACAGAATTAGTTATGTTCAAAATAAGATAGAAAAAGAAAATCAATTTATAAATTATAAAAACTTATACAAATAAAACTTATTAACAATAATTTGCTTATTTTGTTACAATTCTATTAAATTAAAAATTATATATACCCATCTTAGTCATGAAGGCATTAACGTAAAAAATCAGGTCTGCATCATTTTGTTATTAATGACATGAACAATGCAATGTAAAAGATGCTAAAATTGTTAGGCTTTGTAATTTTTATTAGGTTTTTGCTAATTATAGAAAACGATTGTTTCTTTTAGTATCCGAAAGACTCCTAATTGAAAAGTTATTACTGGCAGGACAGAAAATTCGAACAGTTTCCAAGCCAATGTCCCTCTATTAGTGCTTGGCTGAAAGCAAAGTGGAACAGGGTCTGTTAACAAACAAGTAACCGTACTATCAACCAAAACTTTGTGTAGAGTATAACAACATTTTTCTATTACACTGAGTTAGAACTTAGGAAACCAAATCTCAGGTCCTATTAGGTTGGATATAATAAGAACCTACTGCTACATGAGGTTTCTGCGCTAGCCACATGCTATCTATATCCCTCTTTACCTGGGCATGAGAACTGATCATTAAACTATGCTGCCTATTTTTCAAGGTACCTCAATTTTATAAATTCTTTTTACAAGTCTAGTTATACAGTTTACAAGGTAAAACCTTATTTCCTCTTGAGTATTTTATGGAATCCACACAACAAAGGCAGCCAGGTACACATTTTCTTTCCTTTCTTTAAAATCAGCTCTCATCCTCAGCTCGTGCTGGCAACTGCTATCTAAATCTTTTCCAGCCTCTTTGGAAGCTCAATGACCCTGGTAGCCCTGACTTTCTACACTAAATCCCACTTACCACAACTAAAATATCGCTAGCTCTATTCAGTTTTAAAACAGTACCATAGCAATAAAAACAAAATGTTCATATAGCAATTATTATGTATCAGGCACTGTTCTAAGAACTATATAATTCATATAAGCCATATATATTCATAAATACACACACACATAAAGTTTCAATCTTACATCTACATTTAAGGTAGGAACTATTACTATCTTCATTTTATAGATGGAATGGAAATAAAGTTCTTGGCAAATAACTATGTCCTCTATGTTTTTTAGCTCCTCTTTCTTTATACATATGTCACCCATCCCACAGTATTTACGATTAAAAAGATCCCACATCCTTTAGGACTTAATGCTTACTTTTGTAGTTCAATACTTTTGTCTCTTTCTGCTTTAAGTTTCCTTTCCTTGTTTTCAAATTTTTCTTTTACTTCTTTTACTTGTGTTTCAAGATGACACAGAAGTTCTCCTTTATCGTGCCACTTCTGATTAAGCGTACTAATATGAGAAAAAGTAATTTTAAAAGTAAATTGGGTATATGAAATCATTAAGTCACATTTTATTTCACAGTAGGAAACATTGTATAATACCTGTAAGCTTTTCTAATTTCTTCAAGTTCTAATTCCTTTACTTTCAACTGTTGTTTTAATTTTTCTTTCCTTTCATTGTGCTTTTCCAATTTCTCAAGTACATTATCCAGCTGTGTACATTTTTCGTCAAGTTGTTCTTGAGTACACTTTTCTACTTCAGTGATCTTTTCTTGTAATCTCTTGATGTGTTCATCTTTTTCTTGTAAACACTTCAAGAAAAAAATCAGTACTTTATTTCTATTAACCTTAAATATTCTGCTTAATTAGATATGATTTAAATTATCCTTTAAAAGGCTGTTTTAAATACATAAAATGCTAATTTTCTTGTGACCCCTAATCTTTTATTGACACTGAGTATTTCTAGTTATTCCAAAGGCCACAATAAAATTCTCCATAAAACTGTGAAGTAAAATTTGTTTCAAGTTAATATTAATAAATATCATGTCAAACTTTTAAGAGCAAATGGGCAAATACTATAAATGGAAGTACATTGATAGCCTATCCTAAATTCTACAACAGTTGGGGAACATTGAAACAAATCAGATTTTCAAACCTGCCATTTGTTCTGTAACCAAAATAAAATGTCAAAACTTACATCTTTTAATTTTCTAATGGTTTGAGTTTGGTCTTCTATGATTTTGCTCTTTATTCTTAATGTATCACAATTACTTTCATTTTCCTTTCGCAGAGATTCATTCTCTTTACATAAACTTTCAATTTGGGCCTCCAATTTTCCACGATTTTGGGCTAGAGAAGACCCTAAGAAAAAAATATCATCAGTTACAAACTTTAATATAACTTGGTGGTCTTGTATTTTATGAAAATCTAATTTAACAATGTATAATATAGTAAATAAAAAGAACTGAATAAAGAAACAAAGCATATAATGCTACAATATGAAGAAGAAAGAAGTAGTGAACAAAAAGGCCTTCTAAACACTTGTAGCTATTTAAAGACCTAAAACCACCAATAAAGTCAAGAACCAATAGATATATAATACTTACTTCATGTTATGGCATTCAAACAAAAAAAATCGTATTAAAAATTCCTACAAAGAATGAGCAATGCTCCTTTAAGACCAACATCTAGCTATTCATAATTTTTAATGAATGCCATAAACAGTGTGTATCTCTTACTTTACAATGATTAGAAAGAAATGAGACTAAGGGTTTACCTAAACCTGAAATGTTTTTCATCCATACACTATTTTACATTTCTGCATGCACAATAAAATGTTACAAATATGTGAGAAAAAATTGAATGTTGCATACTGTATAAATAACTTAAAATCACTGTATAAGAAAGAATTATTTTTAACAATTTACTCAGCAGTAACAATAGGTAGTTCAGAAAGGTGGCCAAATTATCATGGGAAGAAAACAATAAAAAAAATCAGAACTATAACTTGTTAAATGGTATAATAAATTATTTTCCATTTCCTAAGAGGACTTCATTTCTGTTTGGCTGGAAAATGCCTACTTATCCTTACAGATAAAGTGTCACCATTTTTCTTGGCATCTTTAGGCAGAGTTAATTTTTTCTTGTTTGGTTTTCTCCAATACTCAGAGTTGGTTTTTAACAATAAGCTATTTTCCCTTTGAAAATCTGAAAATTTTACCCTGTTGTGCCAGCTCATGTCCCCATACTTTTCTTTCAGTCCTTAAACCAAAAATTAGTGATTCCTTGGCTGCTAGCTTGGAAATAAGCTGGATTTTTTCATGCTTTAGAAGTTCTATTTGAATACTCTTCTGCTTGTCATCTTCAATTAAAATTTCAATGGTGTTGATTTGATTCTGTATATCAAAAAATTGAAAGAAAAAGCAAAGTACTTATTTAATCACTTCTTTATTTGCTTTCTTTTTTGCATTTTATGAGAAAAATGTTATTTAAGCAAATACAAAGTAAATGTTGCCAAATTTTACATCAGAAGTTTTAATTTTATTAACTAAAGTTAAATGTAGGTAATGAAATAAAGTCAAATTTTAAGAGGCCACTCTTTTAAACATTCTCAATTTTAGTATAAAATTGTAAAAGAGCAACTATGCTTTTAACACTCAAAATTTCTCACCAAGCATTTGTATCCATAGTCTAAAAATCACTTTTTAAAAATAATTTTGGGTAAAATAACACTAATTTTTATAATTGAGGTAATAGCAATAAAGACATTAATTTAAAAATTATTATAGCTAAGTATATCTAAGTATATCCATTAGTACCACCACCACAAAATATCAGCAATCCAAGTGGTGTTTCTCAAAAAATTGTATCACCTTCACAATATTTGTTGTATCACCATACAACTTGCACCTACTTAATTAACATGTTTGTTGAAATTAATTCACTTATTTTACTTAAATACTATCTTAACGTAAACAATGCGATCTGCAAAATTATGACTTTAATCTCCTTAGTTATGCTACTTTTCTCATGCACGTCACAACATATAATTAGCATCATTTAAAATTTCATCTTGTGTACTTCCTAAAATCATCACAATACACTTGAGAAAACGATATAAAAATTAAAAAGGAAGTATGTTACAAAGTCTTACCTGTAAATTTGCTGCTGTTTCCTGTTTCGATTTAGAAACTTCTGCAAGTTTTGTTTTTTGTTCCTTCACCATACAGGTCAGATCTTTAATTAAAGAGGAAGACTCATTTTCTTTTCGTTGAGCCCAAACAAGAGCGTGTTTGCTTTTTGCTAACTCAGTTGCAACATTTTCAAAACCATCTTTAACCTATATTTCAAAATTGCATTATAAATAGCAGTTCTCCAAATAATTAGAAAATATTTGCTTCTGGAAACAGTTTATATCTTTCACTTGTGGAACCATAGAGTTTTAGCAAGTGTATGAAATTCACCGATAATTTATTTTAATCTACTGATTTCCAGATGATGAAACAGAGACCCAGAGAGGTTATATATTTGCCCAGAGCACCTAGCAAATTAGTGTCAGATCTAAAACCAGAACGCGTTCATTTAACAATATTTACTGAGGCCTGTTGTATGCCAGACATTGTTCTAGGCACTGGACTGCATCAATGGAAAACACAGACTAAAATCTCTACCTTTGTAAAGCTTACATTCTAGTGGGTAGGGAATGACAATAAAACAACAAGCATAATAAACTATACATTATGTTAGATAATATTAAATGCTTGGATTAAAAAAAAGGTTAGAGGGATGTGAGGTGTGGGAAATGCAGGTTCAATTTTGAGTGGTATAATTATTGAGAAGATAACACTGGAGCAATGACTACAATGGGGGCTACGCAAATATGGGGGAAATAGTATGCTAGGCAGGAATGTGCCTGGCATATTGAAGGACCAGAAAGAAGGCTGATGTCACTGGAGTGGCATAAATGAACAGGAGGGTAGTAGGGGAGGGCTAGATTGCAAAGGGTTTTGAGTATTATTCTGAACAAAATGGAGGGACAATGGAGGTCTTTGAGGACAGGAGTGAATGATCTAACTTACATTTAAAAGAACATTCTAGCTACTGTGTTCAGTATAAACAGAAAAAGGCATGGGGCAAAGATGGAAGCAGAAAGACCAATTCAAAAGCTCTTAATACAGGTAAAAGATACTGTGAATTATGCCAGAGTGGCAGTAATAGAGGTGGTAAGAAATGGCCAGATAATATATTTTAAATGGTGACAGAATCTCTTGAGGCACAGTATATGGAGTGTTGGAGAAAGAGGAGTCAACAATGATTCTAATGTTTTTGGCCTAAGCACCTAGAAGGATGAAATTGCCATTAACTGAGATAGGAAGACTGTAGAAGTAGAAAGTTTGGGGGGAAAATCAGTAGTTAAGTCAAGTGTTAAATAGGTGGTTAGACATATAAGTTTGGAATTCAGGCAAAAGGTCCAGGCTGAAGATATAATAAATGATGCTGGAGGAATTTATCAAGAGAATGAGTGTGTATAGAAAAGAAGTTTAAGGACTCAAACTTGGGCATTCCAATAATGAAATTTTGGAGAAAATAAGAGAAACCTACAAAGGAGACTGAAAAAAAGTGACATAACAGAAAATAAAGAAAACCAAGAAATGTGGTGTGCTGGAAACCAAGTGAAGAAAGAGTCTGGAGAAGCACAAAGAGATCAACCCTGTTAAGTGCTGCTCTTAAGTCAAACCAGATGAGGACTAAATTGACTGATGACTTTTATATTATGGATGTTGCCGGTGGCTTTGACTCAAGCAATGCTAGTACAGCAGGGAAGAGAAGTAGAGAAATCGAAACAGTAAATACACATTTTTGAGAAGTCCCGTTGTAAAACGAAGCAGAGAAACGAGGTAGTAGCCAAAGGGGGAAATGGGATTCAGAGAGATGAAAGAAATCACAGCATGTTTACACACTGAAGGAAATGACCCAATACGCAGGGGAAAATGGCTAAGAGGGTGAGAGAAGATCCACTGAAGCCACATTCTTCGGTAGGCAAGAGGAAATGGGATCTAGCATATACCTGGTGGGACTGGCCTTAGGAGCAAGACTGATCCTCTAGAGTAGGGGTTACCAAGCTTTTTCTGTGAAGAGCCAGACACTAAACCATTAGGCTTTACAGGCCAGGCCATATGGTCTCTGTTGTAAGTACTTAACTCTGCTTTGGTAACACAAAAGCAGCCGTAGATAATATATAAATAAATGAACATGGCTCTGTTCCAATAAAATTTTATTTAAAAAACAAGCAGTGGGCCATACTTGCTCAGGGGCTTTCATTTTACCAATTCCTGCTTTATAGTAATAGGAAATTCAGGTTTCCAAATTTCTATTCCAGTGCTCTCTTTACTTTATCCTTTATAATCTTAAGTTTTTGCAACAGCAATTAAAAAATAGCTATTATTTATGTGAGGAAACTAATGTTCTAAGAATTTATGTAATTTGCTTAAGATCATATAGGCAACATGCTAATAAAGCTAGGATTCTAAAACGAAGTCCTCTCATCAAACCATATCTTGCTGATTCTGTTTTCAATAAAGAGCTAGATGCCAATTCTTACGTCTTTAAATCTTCTGGCTTCAACAGTTAAAGCTATACGAAATTCATTTTCTAAATCCATATACTGCTGGTTTAATACATCAATTTTCTCTTGGTATTCTTTTATAACTTGCTCATGCTTTTGCTCTTCTTTGGCTATTTCTTTAGCTAAGGCATCCTGGAACTCTGCATCACTAAAAAATTCCCTTGTTTCAAGTGCTTTCCTGGAATAAAAAACAAATAAAAGGATGATGTTTACCTAAAAAGCAAAATTTTAAAGGTCTTTAAATGCTTCCTATTTAATATTCTATATTACCTATTGTTAATTTAAGATCAGCCCCTCACTTTCAAACAAAGAAATCAGGCATAGGTAGGTACGGAAAGAATGTGAGTTTTATTTGATGTGTATTTAATGGTGCTGGGGATAAGAGGAGTATGTCAAATCTTAACTTCATTGAGATAGTTCAGAATCATTCCTATGGCTTCTGAAATTCTTTAGGTGCCTTTGCATAATCTAAGTTCTGCTTCACTGTAGCCACTACTTTGGCTGAATCTCTGACTTACAATACAGTTTGACTGGCACTGGTGGTTGGTTAATAGAGAAAGTCAGTTAAAGAATAAAATTACTGGCCGGGTGTGGTGGCTCAAGCCTGTAATCTAGCACTCTGGGAGGCCAAGGCGGGTGGATCACTCAAGCTTAGGAGTTCGATACCAGCCTGAGCAAGAGCGAGACCCCGTCTCTATTAAAAATAGAAAGAAATTATCTGGACAACTAAAAATATATATATAGAAAAAATTAGCCGGGCATGGTGGCGCATGCCTGTAGTCCCAGCAACTCAGGAGGCTGAGGCAGGAGGATCATTTGAGCCCAGGAGTTTGAGGTTGCTGTGAGCTAGGCTGATGCCACGGCACTCTAGCCAGGGCAACAGAGCCAGACTTTGTCTCAAAAAAAAAAAAAAAAAAAAAAGAATAAAATTACTCATTAATTTTTTGTTATAGGGCCAGTTTTTTAATTTAAGTATGAATTCATTCTTTAAGAGTTTTCTACTATTTTTCTTGCATAATTCAAACCCCTAATGCAAGAAAATCCATTTTTTCCAGTTTTAGTTATTTTAAACTGGAATAAGAACTTAAAAGACATTTGTAAAGGAAACTAAGTGCAAAATTCTAGATTTTTGTGATTATTTCCTCTAATCTTTTATAGTTATCTCTTCCACACACAATGACAATTTTCCCCAGAGAACCAAAATTAACTTGATGCATTAAAAATTTGTGTAAGTACAAAAATAAAACAGGTTTGAAAATAAATGCAATTAACCCACAGCAATCACACAATTCACGTGGTGGGACAGTAAATAAATCACTAGCCAAAAATATTCAAATTACTGTGGACTGTATAGAGCAAGAATTGACAAACTACAGCCCATGGGCCAAATCTGAACTGTTGCCTTTTCCTTTGTAAATAAACTTTTACTGGAACACACCCATGCCCATTCATTTATGTATTATCTATGGCTACTTTTGTGCTACAAAGGCAGTTAATTATAGTCTGCAAAGCCTGAAATATTTTCTATGTAATTCTTTATAGAAAAAGTTCATTGACCCCTGCTTCAGAGGAATAAAGAATACTGATTAATTTAACAAGCAGTTACTTTGAAGTTAATTAAAAGTTTTATCTATATATAATGACCAACTTTTGGTTGGGTTTGGAGAAATGCAAAGTAAGCTTTATTGTTATAAGTCCATATCTCAAACACAGACAACAGAGTCACCTATTTGTTTTTGAGGTTCTTGCTATATAAGACTAATTCTAATGCATACCTTAACATGGTATTTTCCATGAGCTAATTCTGTAAGACTTTGCCAATGCTCAATGATTGTCTTTAAATATTGGGGGGAAAAACCAGAAGCTTTCTTTTTCTATTTTTAAATGTTAATTTTTTCCTGATACATTTTTCATTTACCTGTGTTCCTGTTCTTTCAATGCAAGAAGTTCATGAAGCTGCTGTACTTGTTCCTTTTCTTGATGAAGGGACGTTCTAAGTAAATTTATTTCTCTATCAGCAGCTGAAGCTTTGAGCTCTACCTCTTGAATAAGTCTGATCTGAGTAAAATACACATAATTATAGTATTTAGATAATAATCTCCCCTGCTATTTTAATGGCAGTTCCCATAAGAAAAGTGCTTCTAAATGACAGGACCTAGTGACTAACTTGATTTTCAAAATTTATTAAATTAACTCTATTATGGTCACACAAAGTACAGCTGAGGAAGCAACAGACTAGCATTAATTATTGCTTACATGTATCACAAATTTTAATAATAATTTCTATCCGGAAAGCATGAAAATGAAATTTGTTCAAGCACCTCAAAGACTTTTAAAAGCTCGGTCTCTCAGAATACAAGCCTAACTACCTGCAATATTTCCACTAACTCTTCTTTTAATTGCTTTATGCAAGTGCTAGCAGCCTTGATTTAAACACAATTCAATAGGCTACACGATTGTTATAATTTAATTTTTGCATATAGCCTAACATCTTTTAGGTTTACTAAATGGTACAATTTGTTTCAAGATGTAAGCTATAAATTTGTGTTAATCCATGTCACTGATACATTAAAATAGAGAAATACCTGTGCCGCCTGCTGCTGCCCTTTTTGTCTTTCCATTTTTTCTAATGTTTTTTCCAGGGTTCTTAAATGTTTAAGATGATCCTGTTGTTGATCTCTTGCTTTAATTAGTTCAATAGTTAGTTTTTTAATTTCATTTTTAAGTTTGTGAACCATACGTTCGAGCTGTGCTTTGGAATTTCTCTCTTTAAAAATAATTTCCTTTAACCTAAAGCAGAAATTATATGTGGTGTTAAGTATATTACAAATATAAAAATGATAGAAACTGTAGTCAGTGTTAAACCTTATAGTAGAGAGGAAGATTTGAAGTATGTTTCAAACTTTAATTATAGTAAAAACTGGCTGAAAAACAATATGCCTTTCCTCCATCCCCGAACCTAACATTGTACACAAAAGGAAAATGTTCTAGATAAATTAGCAAAACTTTACCTTATGAGAACTTTACGATTCAATAGCAGAACTTTCCTAAACACCTAACTTGTTTCAAGCATTGTGCTAGATATGAACTTAAAGCAAGCAAGATGAGTATGATGTGGTCTCTGCCTTCTGGGAACTCGGTATCTAGCAGAGGGAACAGACATGGACACATTTATAAAGCCATATGACAGAAGTGCCAAATGAATAGCTGCCTGCAAGTCAACTTTGACTTCCCTGTATCTAACCCAGACACCAAGTATTGATCCTGGCTTTGTATTAGTTAGAATCCTCTGATTACAACTGAAAACTCTTATCTGGTTTAAATAAAAAGAGAGAATTTACTGACCCACATAAGCAAACTTAGAGGATGGGGTGGCAATATTCTGAGGGACCACTGAAACCTAGAACATGCACACCATTAGGACTCTGTATAGCTGATTCCCTAGAGGCTGGCTTCAGTTTTTCCTCCTTCAGGCCTCTTTATTTATGAGGTGGGGGATGAAGGGGAGGCCACAAACATCTTTGGGATCATATTCTAACAACTCTGAGAACCAAACAGGAAAGATGTCCTTTCTCTAACTCAGCTTAGAAGAGTTCCAGGAAAAGCTTTCATTAGTACAATTGGATTCATATGTCTATTCCATGAACCAATCACTGTAGCCATGGGCTAAGGCATGTTTCCTCAGCTTGGGTCAGGTGTTCACCCATTAACCAATACTATAGGCAGGTGGTTGATATAGAGTACAAGTCTAGTGTTTAGAAAAGGGACGGTGAAGGGCCAGGCACAGTGGCTCACTCCTGTATTCCTAACATTCTGGGAGGTTGAGGCGGGAGGATTGCTTGAGCTCAGGAGTTCGAGACCAGCATGAGCAAGAGCGAGAACCATCTATACTAAAAAATAGAAAATAGTATGGAGATTCCTCAAAGAACTAAAAGCAGACCTACCATTTGGTCCAGCAATCCCACTACTGGGTTTTTTCCCAAAGGGAAAAAAGTCATTTTATCAAAAAGACACTTATACTCAAATGTTTATTGTAGCACAATTCACAATTGCAAAGATGTGGAATCAACCCAAGTGCCATCAACTCATGAGTGGATTAATAAAATATGGTATATGTATACCATGAAATACTACTCAGCCATAAAAAGGATGAATTAATGCCTTTTGCAACAGTTTGGATGGAACTGGAGACCATTCTCTTAAGCAAAGTATTGCAAGAATGGAAAAACAAACACCACATGTACTGACCATTAAACTGGAACTAACCGAACAGCACTTGTGCACAGATGGAAGTAAAACTCAATGGAAATCAAGCAGGTGGGAGGGAGGAGGAAGGGGATGGGTAAAATCATACCTCAGGTACAATGTACACTATCTGGATGGTGGGCACATGTATAACTTTGTCTCAAGCAGTACAAAAGCAATCCATTTAAGCAAAACATTTGCACCCCCATAATATTGTGGAATAAAAAAAAAAAAAGAAAAATTAGCTGGGCGTTGTGGTGTGTGCCTGTAGTCCCAGCTACTCAGGAGGCTGAAGTAGGAGAACTGCTTGAGCCCAGGAGTATGAGGTTGCAATGAGCTATGAGGATGCCACTCTACTCTACCTAGGGTGACAAAGACTGTCTCAAAAAATGAAAAGGGACAGTGACAAAGACAGCCTCATGAATTAATTACTGAGCTAGGCAGCCACCTCAATGTATATCTATTGAAATTCCCAAGCCACATTTAAAAAAACATATTCATCAACTTCTATACTATAATCATTTTTTCCAATTCTTGTCCTTATACCATCTCTCTTCTTGCCTTTAATGAGAGTAGTCTCCAAAATGGTTTCCCTTTGTTCACTCTCTCAATTCCTGTTTGGTATGTTATATGAAAGAGAGTTGGACTATTATTGGATGAGGGCAGAGAAGCTACAGACAAACAGAACTGGAGTGATCATTTAAGCAAGATATAAGAGCCTAAACTAAGGTAACAGTTTTGGGATATAGAGGAGATAGTTCCACAACCTTTAAGAAGTAGAATGAAGAAGAGATCAATACCAACCGGCTGTGGGATATGAGAAAGAGAAAGGGAGCAAAAAAAATAATTCCTAGTTTTCTAGCTTTGGTGGCTGACTAGATGCTGGATAGGACACCATTTATTAGGGCAAGGAATATCGAATGAGGAAGCAGGATGAGTCCATGTAAGGACATGCTGATCTTAAGATACTTCTGAGAAATAAAGGCAAGGCATTTTTAACAGATAATTAGATGAATAAATCAGGTCATCAAGGAGGTCTGGATAATAGAGATATCATAGTAGATAAGATTCAATTTTTGAGATAACATATACCCATAGCATGGCACCTAGATGATAGACCCTGTATTAGGTGCCAGGTATACAGAGTTCCTACCAAGGCACATAAGGGAATATCAAGATTGGTGAGGATCTAATCTGAAACAAACATTTGGGGTAGAGATAAAAGGAGAATCAGGAAAGATTGAAGTTGATTTTTCAAGATAACAATGAATATGTAACTTGGGAAACATGGGCACAACAATGGACAGGTTAAGTAAGGACAAAGATGAAGTGTGCCTACAGCTTTCCAATTTAAATGCAATCTGGCTATTTTGACAGTCCCAGACAACTTCCTCCAATCTCACCAAAGTAATACCTACAATACAGGATAAAGCAAAAATTCATACACATACTACTAAAAATGAAAGATAACATAATGCCAAAATCTGGGAGGAATTTCATTTCAATTACAAGCCGAATGGAACTACAATGAAATAAAAATAACTCCTAGAACACTTAGGCTCTGCTTCACGAAACTGCCTCATTCTGAAAAAGGAAGACATATCTCTCTTTCTATTGTCTGTCCATGACTCAGTCACAGGGTCTCTATTGATCTGTCATTACATAATGTTGTTACCTATACAAGAGTACTGTTTTTCTGAGGTAGTCACAGCACCATTAATTTATCCATCCTGTTCCCTCTCCCTCCCCCAATATCTTCTTATATCAATTCAGAGACAGCAATTTCCAAAACATAAATAAGGCAGGAAGTTGTTGGGTGGTGGTGGAAGGACTAGTAATAGCATCAGGCATCACGGATTGCATAATTAGAGGTTCTCATAACATAGGTTAGGCATTGTAATTTTCTTTATACCCCACAGGTACAACATGTGAGAGAAGCAGGTAGTGGGGTAGAAAATACATCAGTATCACAAAACTTTACCAGTTAAATGCTTAAAACAAACTGAGAATTGGGTTGGAAACTACATACATCAACTTACTATTCAAATGAGATCTTAGAAGACTTATCCACTGTATAATCAGACAGGAAACAGAAGCAGGAGCAACTTCCCAAACTCTATTTGTTGGCAAATACCAAGTCTACAAACCTAGTGCTCACTCCAGAATAAGAGTAGGAAAAACCATCAGAAACTCTGTGGAAAAAAAATCTATAACCATTTGAGGAAAAGCATAAACTTTAGAAATAATTGGTTATAGGAAACAGAAAAAAAAATTGTTATTTAGAAAACTACTCGGTATCTCATAGAATGAAACAAGACAGACCTGTATTAAAGGATGCAATACAGAAAGAAAAAAAAAACAGATGAAACGGGAGAAGGAATGGGAAGGATGGAAAAATAAAAACACTAGAATTAAGAAATCTGGGCTATCTAGTACCAAAGCCTATTGCAGAAAATGAACATGTGATAAGAGATTGAATATGACCCACAAAACTTAAAAAAGAAAAAGTTTGCTAACCCCTGTTCTTTATAGGAAAAGTTTGCCAACTCTTGCCTCTTGCTCTAGTCTCTTGCTTTTCTTTACTTACAATGTTTATTAACATCTCGCAGCTTGAAGGCTCAAATAAATGTACTCTAAATTCCTTGTTAATATGACAAGTGAATGAATCACTTCATCTTGTAATAAAATTAGTTCAAATCAAACTAAAACCTTATATACTGTTTTTGACTGAATTGTAGCCAGTTTAAACTAAGGTATTCCAGTTCCAAGTTCAGTATTCTTTATGCTGTAAGACATCTTTAGGTTTATATATTTTCCCCTTACCTATCTGTGGTAAGCAGAGCCAGGCTATGAACATCTTGTTTTTCATTTACATGTTTATGCAGTTCATCAATATAATCCATAAGTTTCTTTTCAGTTTGCTCAGCTTTCCATCTCTTTTCTCTCTCTTGGTCTAGCTGTTCAACAAGAGACTGAAGGAAAACAACAAAGTTATATGAACTTGGAAGAGTTACCTAACTTCTCACTGCCTCAATATTCTCATTCATAATATAGTACTATTCATAATAGTACCTCTTCAAAGAGCTGTGGTGAAAAGTAAGAAAATTAATGGAAGTAAAGCATATAGAATTGTGCAGAACAGTGCTTGGCACATAATTACCACTCAGTAAGTGTTAGCTGCTATTATTGTCATAATGATAATTATTATTATTTTTCTCAATATTAAAGCCTCCATAATTGAGAATAAGGGGAGGAAACCAGTAGCCGGAAAGGTGTGAAATATTTTGAAAGATAATTCTATTACTGAAAGCATAGTGAACAGTACAATCAAAAGAATAACCATTACTTCAACAAATAAGGGCGAGTTAATGAGAAATATAAAACAATGAATCAACATGTACTAAAGTTTCTCAACATAAGAATTGTTAAAGCAAATATTGAAGAATTTTTATTTTATTATTATTTTTTTTAGAGACAGGGTCTCGCTATGTTGCCCAGGCTGGTTGTCTTGAACTCCTGGCCTCTAGCAAGCCTCCTGCCTCCACCTCCCAAAGTGCTGGGATTACAGGTGTGAGCCATTGTGCCCAGCCTGAGGAATTTTTAAATTCTTGAACACTTCTTAATCTGGGATCCACAGGTCTAAAATTCAGTTTCAGGAGAGTCCATGAATACCTTGAAATTATATATAACATTTTTTGAGTGTATGCAAAAATATATTTCTTTGAGGAGAAGACCTATAGATTTCCTTAGATATTTAAAAGGGTCTAAAATCCAAAAGGGTAGGAACCACCACTTTAAGAAGTAAAAATTTAGAAATTTAGAACTGTTTCTCCTTCCACAAGCATGCAACAAATGACTTCATTTAAAGCTGATCTTAAATAAATGTGCAATTTCTATTTCTTTAAAAATTACAAAAACAATAGCATTACACAAAATCTGGAAACAAGGAAGGGATTCTCATCACTCCAGTAACATTACAAACAATAATTTTTGCTCATAAAAACATGAATAATTTTTCTGGGACTTTGTATTTAAAACTAGGATTATTCACGTTGATTTTTTTTCTTAATCTTGTAAATCATACCCGGTAAGTATTGTCTTCTGAGCCACTTCTGTCTACTTTAATCATTTCAGTCTTTGGCTCTTCTGATTCTCGTAATATATGACAGTTCGCTAAAGATGATCTTACATATAAATCTTTAAAGTAAGGTTGTTTCATTCTACGATTACAACTGCAAAGAATAAAACACAGGAAATATGG
The DNA here is from genome assembly GCA_004363605.1 of Indri indri. Taxonomy (NCBI): domain Eukaryota; kingdom Metazoa; phylum Chordata; class Mammalia; order Primates; family Indriidae; genus Indri; species Indri indri. The sequence goes on from RJWJ010001301.1 coordinate 19,841, forward strand.
TAAACCAGAAGCCAGAAAGGGGCACACATCTGAAAGAAAGTACAGTGTTTATATTGCTTTTATCTAACATTTATAGTCATATATGTAAACAGCTTTTAAAAAAACGATATTTATTAAATAAATCGATAGAAGCTAGGACAAACTATTTTATAAATTTTATAATGGTTGTGCTTTGTTGATTAATGAGTTCCTCAAGATTTTAAAAAAGATAATGAATATTCAGCATCCAACATATTCAGGTAGGGTAGAATTCTTAGATAAATCAGAATAATTTAAAAGGTATTCTAAGTATCCAGGACTATGGTGAGATGACACCTAAGGACTTGGAAAAACAGTAAATATAATTACCCTTTGTGAATTAAAAATTTTAAATCAACATATTTTAAACTTTTAAAATCAAAGTAAATAAATTGTATAGATTATATAAACAGGCAAAGACCAAGAGATTCCAGGCTATTTGCTGCCCATAAGTGAAATGAATGACTGAGTGTATATATATAAAAGTGTAATTGGGTAGCCATGGAAGAATTAAAACAATAACAACAAAAGAATAAATTTAAAAAAGGAAAGGAGAATTACAGAGGCAACAGTTGACGGTACCTATCCCAGAGTACAGTAGTCATTGGTGATCTTAATTGTGAAAATACGGATAACATCAGATTCTTTTATCCTGATGGCATTAAACACAACCATCTTATTCATGTTTGATCCTAAGCTCAGTAAGTGCCATCTGACTAGGTATTGGGTTCCCACTGGGATATGCCTACAGAGAGAACAAGCTAGTAATGTAAACTCAAGTGTATTAGTCTATTCCCACTGTAAATGAATGTAGTGGAATTTTAGTTTTACATATTAATTTCACAGTTTAGGTAATGACAGAGAAAGAGATTGTTTATATAAATTTGTATGAATATACTGACCAAATCTGAGCCAACAAGGCTAAAAAGTCAAATCTTTGACTTTAGTAAAGTAATAAATATCATGAGATAACTTTAAGGAATAAGCCAAGCCATATTAACTGCTATGCCTTATTTTAATTTCTAAAACTAAAATAAGTACCTTACAAAAGAGTTGCAGTTTTTACTGTGGTGCTTAACAGTTTGAATAGTTTTGGCATAATATGGGATTTTGGATCTCCGAGGAACTTTTCTATTGCATTCTTTTCTGTTTCCATAGTCACTCTCAGAAGTCACATCTGTGTCTCTTTTTGGTCTGAGGTCTTTCTTGGGAACATTATCTATTGAATTAGAAGTCTAGAATAAAAAAACCAACAAAGTTTGTTAAAAGTTCAATTCAGTATAAAAAGATTAAAAGGGGAAATTTCCTAAAATATTGTGACTTTTTATAAGATTAAGGGGTTTATAAACTAGAAATGTTTGAAATTAAAGACAGGGAATTTAGCTTCTGGTATGACAAGGCAAGCTTCTGCCAGGTTTATTCTCCTGCAGATAACAATTATAAACTCGGAGAAAAATAGAAACCAAACCAAACCAAATCAATCAAAAACTACCTGAAGGCACTGGAAGTGAAGACAAGTAAGATTATTCTACAGGGGGATTGACACTTGGAAAATGGATCAGAAGAGAATGTTTCTGTTTTTAGCCTGAGAATGTATCACAATCGGCACCATGCAGGCAGTCTAAACCTCAGGTAGGAAAAACAAGACTTCTGGTCTGAAGAACCAGACAGCAATATGGGGTAGAATCAGACTGCAAATAGCCAGTAAAGGAAAAAAAATAAATGAAATTTGAATTGCTGCCTAAAACAAATTTATGGTTTGAGTCAAACCAAGTTAAATGTTTGCTAAAACAAAAACGTCAACCCTCTTTGAAAACCTGTAACAGAATCTGGAGTCTCCCCAATGTAACATTGGTAATGTCCAGGGTGCATTCCAAAATTACTTACTATAGGAAGAACCAAGAAAATGACCTATTCTCAAGAGAAAAGGTGATCAACGGAGATCAAACCTGAGATGACCAAATGTTTGAATAGGCAAGAACTTTAAAACTATGATCATAACTATGCTCAATGAGATAATAAGAAAATATGCCTGTCATAAACGAAAAGACAAGGAAACTCAGCTCAGAAATAGAACTTATACACAAATGAAAAATACAATGTTTAAAGTAAAAATTAACAAGGATTAACAATAGAATGAGGCAATAAAGAGTAAGTGAACTTGAAGACGGGAAATTATTCAGTATGAAAAATACAGAGAAATAAAATTTGATAAAATGTACAAAAGCTTGGGGACAATATCAAAAAGTCTAAGTTGAATCTGAAAGAAAGAAGAGAATGAGGCAGAAAAAATATTTGAAGAAATTATGGCCAAAAATTTCCAAGTTAAAGACATAAATTTACAGATTGAAGAAGCTCAGAGAAACCCCAAGCAGGATAAACATGAAGCAAATCATCCTTAGGTACAATGCAGCGAAAATAGTAAAAACCAAAGACAAATTCTTGAAATCTGCCAAAGAAAAATGGCACACTACACACAAAAAATCAAGGATTTGAATTAACGCTGACTTTGCACTCAAAACTGTGGAGGCTAGGAGATGGCACTGAAAGAAAAGACTGTCAATCTACAATTTTATATCCAGCAAAAATGTCTTTCAGTAATAAAGGTGAAATAGACTTTGCTGTCTACAAAAGGACACTACAAGATTTGCTAAAGGAAGTTCAGGCTGGAAGTCGTGGCTGAAGGAAAATTAATACCAGATGGAAACTTGAATTCTCAGGAAGAAATAAAGAGCATGGCATATGGTTTATGTTGGTGTAAATACAAATGATGTTTATATATTTTTCCTCTTAATTTCTTTAAAACAAAAATTAAAACATTGTTTTGTGAGGTTTATAATACATCAAAATGCAATATATAACTGTAACAAAGTAAAACAATGGAAAATTTCCTCATTTTACATGAAGGGATATCATATTAACTCTAAGTAGAATGTGAAGCATCTTTTTTTTAGAGCAACCAAAACAAAACCTAGAGACGTATGACTAAAAAAACCAATATATGAATTAGCATTTAATTCTAAAAAAAATTCAACAGAGGGTAGGAAAGGAAGAAAAATGAATATAAAACAGAGACAAACATGAAACAATAAAATGGTAAACCCCAATCCAACTTCATTAATGATTTCGCTAAATTTTAATGGATTCTTCGAAAGGAGTGATGGCCAGATGTGATTTAAACACAAGACCCACCTATATGCTATCTAAAAGACCCACTTTAGAGACACAAACAGGTTCAAAGCACACTGATGTCCCAATGAAGTACCATTTTACACCCACTAGGATAGCTATAATCAAAACAACATATAATGGATGTAGAGAAACTAGAACCTCATACTCTGCTGGTGGGGATGTAAAATGGTGTAATGCCTTTGGAAAGTCTGGCAGTTCCTTAAAAGGTTAAACATTTGACTTAGCAATTCTACTTCTAGGTATGTAGACAAGAGAAGTGAAAACAAATGTTCATATAAAAACTTATACATAAATATTCACAGCAATATGATCCATCGTAATAACCAAAAAGTGGAGGTTACTCAAATGTCTACCAGTTGATGAAATGATAAACAAAATGTGGTATATCCATATGATAAAATATTATTTGGCAATAAAAAGATATGAAGTATTGATACATACTACAACATGGATGAACCTTGAAAATATTATGCTAAGTAAAAGAAGCCAGTCAGAGTAGCCACATATTAAATGATTTCATTTATATAAAATGTTCAGAGTAGGCAAATCCACACAGGAAGAAAACAGATTTGTGGTTGCACAGGGTTGAGGGTAGAGGTGGAAGGAAATGGGTAGTGACTGCTAATGGGTATACATCATTGAACTGTGTACGCTTCAAATGTGTGAATTGAATGGTAAGTGAATTATATATCTCAATAAAACTGTTACAAAAAAAGCAAATGGATGGAAAAATATTTACTATGCAAACTGTAAGCATAATAAGACTGGAGTTCATAAAATACATCAGATAAAATGGACTTTAAGATGAAGAAGATTCCCAGAGATAAAGAGAAACATTTCATAATAATAAAAGGGTCAGTTCAACAGAAAGACCAAGCAGTCAAATGTGTATGTGCTTAATAACAGAGCTTCAAAATACAAGCAGCAAATGTTGAAAGAATTAAAGGAAGAAACAGACAAATCTACCATCATAAAGATTTTAATACCTCTGACGCAATTAACAGAACTAGACCAATCCTCCCTGCTGCCAAACAAAAAGCCTCTCATCAGCAACTGATAGAACCAGACGAAAAAATCAGTAAAGACATTGATCACCTGAAAATACTGTCAACCATCCTGACTTAGTAAGTGCAGAAATACACACTCTTGAACATCCACCTAGAAAGACCATATGCTGGGCTATAAAATAAATCTCAATAAATTTAAAAAGACAAATCATTCAGAATATATTCTCTAAACAAAATGGAAGTAAATTAAAAATCAAATACTAATAACATATCTATAGAACCACAAATACCTAAAAATTAATAAAAGACATTTTAAATTATTCTTTGGATCAAGAAATTACAAAGGAAATTACAAAATATTTCTAACTAAATAATAATGAAAGCAAAACATACCAAAGCTCCTATAATGCAGCTAAAGCAGTGCTTAAAGGAATATTTACTGCTTTAAATGATTATATCAGAAGATAGGTCTAAAATCAATGACAAGTGCTTATATTAAGAGGCTAGAAAATGAAGAGCAAAGTAAATTCAAAGTAGAGGGAAAAAATAATAAAAAGCAGAAATCAATATAGAAAACATATAGATAAAATTAACAAAGTCAAATGTCAGTTCTCTGAAAAGATCAACAAAAAAAAAACCTCTCCCTAAACTGATCAAGGCAAAAATTAAAAGGAAAAAAAAGATCACAGAGAAGACACAGATTGCCAGTATCAGTATTGGAAGTGATTTTCATTACAGATCCTACAGAAATTAAAAGGACAGCAAAGGAATATTAACAATTTTTTTAATGCTGACAATTAGAGGAAATGGACAAATTGAGAAATACAATTTACCCAAACTGAAAGAAAAGAGTCCAGAGCTAGATTCTACAATTTGTAAGGTCAATTGATTTTTTTTTTTCAACAAAGACATTAAGCAATCCAGTGAAAAGTCGTTTAACAAATGGTACCGGCTAACTTCTACCTTGTATGTACATAGAGCTAAATGCAACAGGTAAAACCATAAATCTTTTAGAGAATAACACAAGAGAATGTTACCTGGGGATACACAAAAGTTTTTAAAGTCACAGAAAATAATAACCATAAAAAATAGATAAATTGGACTCCATGAAAATTAAAAACTAATGCTTATCAAAAGACTATTAAGAATATGAATATGTGACTCACAGACTGGGAGAAAATAAAGACACAAGATATATTTGATGAAACACTGGTATCCAGGATATATGACAAATTTCTACAACCTGATAATGGATAAACAATCCAACAAAAATATGGGCAAAAATTCTGGACACCTCACTGAAGATACATGGATATTCAATAAGCACATGAAAAACTGTTCATCATTAATCATCAATGAAATGCGAACTAAAATCAGAACAAACACCAGTACACACCCACTAGAATGGCTAAAAAAAAAAATCAATGATAACAACAAACATTGGTGAGGTTGTGGAAAAAACTACAACAATCATTCATTCATTGTTAGTGGGAGTAAAACAAAACAGTTTGAAAAAAGTTCTCTCAATTTCTTCTAATACTAAACATAACATCTACCCTATAACCCTGAAATTGCACTTTTAGCTATTCACTGAAGAGAAATAAAGATACATGTTCACAGAGACTATACAGTAATATTCATAGCAGCTCTATGCATAAACCTAGAATAACCTAGCGGTCCATTAATAGGATAATAAAAGAGAAATTATGGTATATTCATATAATACTATGGAATACTTTACATATAAATAAAAACAAACTACTGATAAATAACATATATTAATTTTAAAATGATTATACTGAGTGAAAGAAGCCTTACATAAAAGAACGCCTACTATATAGATTCCATTTATATTAAAATAATCTATCGTAGGAAAAAATCAGAAAAGTGATTGCTTCTGGAGGGCTTGAGGAGGATTGCTTGTGGGAGAGGACACATTGGAACATTCTGGGATGATGGTAATATTTACCTTCATAGAAGTTTAGGTAACAGGTATATGTATTACTGATTCAGGAAATATACACGCATGTATTTTATATCAAAAGAAACCACTGTTAAAAAACACTGAACTCTAGTTAACGATATCCAAACTTAAGTATTTAGGGAGAAATGTACTGATGTGTACAATTTACTTTGAAATGTGTCATAAGGTAGTTTAATAGGCAAATAAATAGGTATATGATAAAATAAGTGTTAAAATGTTAACGGTAGATTCTAGTTAATTGTTGGGTATATATTGGTATCCACTAAGAAACTCTTTCAAATTTACTGAAGAATGAAAATGTTCATAATGAAATGTTGGGAAAGAACTAAAATTAAAGGCAAAACAGCTTTCACGGAGATAGAATTTCCCAAATAGTGGGATAATTATGATTTTTAAGTCCCATGATTAAGTAAAATGAAATGTCCTTATTATAGTACAGCACATTTTCCATTGAAGCAGAAACTACGTAAATTAACTTGCTATTCAGCTATAAGTTCAACAAGTGGTGCTGACTATTAAACAGCTGAAGAGATAGTCGAGGCCAAAAGTAACTCAAGTATCTGTTGTGCTAATAAACGCTGAGTCCAAAGAGTTCTCAGCTTGCATAAGGTTGAAATAAAAGGTTAGTGGAGTGGAAGTAGTGTGAAGTACTGCAGAACAAGACAAAGAGATTATATAATAGAGATGTAAAGAAAGACAACAAGGAAAATAAGTGAAAAGTGTGTTACCTTTTTCTACCACTACTACTATAATAGAATCCTACTGCTGTAAAGGAAAACAAAAATACACAGATGCATTCAATAGATTGTTTCTGGTTAGTTAGCTTGTACATAATTTTTATTTTACATTTTTAAATACATTTTTCTTCAAAAAACATATATTGCTTTAGAAAAGTAGGAAAAATAGTTACTTCATTGAGAAGCTGTAAAATTTGATTATCTAATTTCTGAAGTTTCATCTCATTCTGAAAATCGCTTTCATGATTAATTTTCTCTGGCTCAGAAGATGGACACACAGATGTAAAAGATGGCAAAACAGTATCTGCTGGTGAACTTGCAAACTGCTCCAAGGTTGCTAACTCATCGATGGGTGCTGCTATCACTGGCATATTATCAGTGATCTATGACAGAAACAAACCAAAATCGTTTTAATTTACATTCACTTATTAAAACTTGAATCTTTTATATTAGGAAAAAATCAATACTATACCTCATCTTCACTTATATTGAGGGGAGAATCAGAAGAAACTAAATTATCCAAAAGACCTTCTAAGCTCTGCAGGCGTGATGAATTAATTTCTGCCATATTTACCAGTTCACCAAATATGTTCTTACAATCTAGGATTCTAAGCTGTGGTAAAGTCTGGAGAATAACTGCTCTGTATCCTTGGAAAAAAAATCATTTGAAATGAAAACTTAAACATTAAAAAAAAAGGACATTAACTCTAGAATAAACTAAATTTATCAGCTACCAGATACATCACCTGAATGCTAAAATTAGTTCAAGAAAGCAACTAATAAACTTGCAATAAATGCTACTTCAATTTCTCCAGTATGTAATCATTAGACATAAAAGAAATAAAACACTCTCTCCACCCCTTTTTGACCCCTGCTAAAGGTCAAAAAGTTAAAATCTCTATCTCTAAAAAATTTAAAGTTATAAATGCATGAAACCAGTAGTAATTGTATTCTGGGAAGGAAGCTAAACTTATCTTTTATTTTTAATATGATTAGTATAAACATAAATAATATACACAAACATAAAGCAGGATGATGTGAATAATGACCAAAGTGCCAGAATTTCCCTAGTGAGGTTTCGAGTATTAGTAAAGCATTCCCCTTTAAATTACATACAACTAATACTAAGACAGGCAATCTATCAAGTATTAAAGAATAATATGTTTCTCTTGTTCAAGCTGGTGTTTGGATATTACAAAAAAAGGAATAATGTGTTTATTTCCTAAGGGTAATTAAATATGAGAAATGTGACAAAATTAACAATATTTTGGTGGTTAGGCTAAAAAGAACACTTTAATTCTGTGTGTATGTAATTTTAAAACTACGTATTTCTAACAAAGACTAATTGAGTGGTTGTAAGCACTCCAAAAGAAAGAAGTCTGGAAAATAAGTATTAGAAATTTTCAGGGAAGGTAAGTTATTTCAGCAATAAGTTTCCTCTCAATTCTGGAAGGTGACAGTATTGAGAGAAGTATCTAATTTAGGAAAGAAAGTGAAAAGTAAAGATTCAAATTGTAGAAACTAGAGGTTCTTGAAACAAATTTGTTAGGGGAAAAAAATCCAACCCAAGAGTTAGCAAAGAAAAATATAAAATTTAGAAATAAAGTTTCTTCTAAGAAAAAGGTTTCCCCAGAAAACTCAAACCTGTCCTGATTTGCAGGGAGGCTTTATCATTATAAAGTCTTAGTAAAATAATTCTCAAGTATTATATTTTTTTTCTGTGAAGTAAAATGATCAAAACAGGTTTCCATGCTGCGAAAAGCCTTCTTCTAGCTGCATGTGAAAAACACAATGGAGCTTCTGTAGCCAACTTGTACTCAAGCCGATTTTTTTCCTCCCTGTAGGCTATTTAGTTTCCTGCAGTGTTCCAAGCAGATCTTTAAAATATATGTTCATATTCTATACATTTCTCTTATTGTTTAAGCAATATGAGATAAGTGAGTTCTAGAAAAGCAATCTAGTCTGCTCTGTCTTTGCTAACTTGATTGATTCTAAATGAGATCAAACAGCATTTCAGCAGCAGCACCTGTATAAAGTTTAAGGTTTTTTAAAAAAATAATTTATTAAAAATGTAATAAATTCACATGGCATAAAATTCAAAAGGTACACAGTAAAAAGTTTTTCTAACATTTCCTGATCTCCATTTACCCAGTTCCTTTTCCTGGAGTTAGCCAACATTATCAGTTTTTTGGTATAGTTTTCTACATGGTTTTTGTACATACTCAGCAAATACACTGTTGGTCTTTTAACATGAATGGTAGCCTGTTAAATGCAATACTTTTCAATTTGCTTTTCTTTCTCTTAATATATCTTGGAAATAAATGTCCATTAGTAAAGAGAGCTTATATTCCTTTTTATGGCTACATATATTATATTAGAATATACCATAATGATTTAATTTTGAGGTATTCACTTATCAAATACAAAACTGTTCAAATGGGAGAACTACTGATCCTGTGCTCTTTTAAAGCAATTCTGTGCTCTTTTAAAGTTTTACAGTTCATCCTGTGCTCTTTTAAAGCAATTTTTTAATAGTTTCTCTTAATAAACTAATTTATTTGTAATCATGTTTACCCAAATACATAATAAAATGCTACAAAGCTTAAGACTAAAATAAAGGGAGGTCATAACACCAATTTCAGAAAATGAAAGAGCTTTGGATATTAACTGTTACAAAAAGTATTAATTATTCATACCTGGTAGATGACAGACAGGATTATCCTCTCCATCTTTCTCCAAAATAAGATTGGTCAAAAAGTGTAATCCTACCGTACACTGAAGTAAGTGATGAATACTATCTATACAATTACTATGCAGGTCAATATATCTAAGTTTATGCTTAATTCCATGAAGGGGGATCAACCCTGCAATAAGAAAAAAATTCTCTAGATGCCACAGCAGACTTTTTGATAGCTAATTAAAAACAACCGTTACATAAGTTACACTTTAAGAGGCCAAGGAGTAGCGTTAATAAGACCTTGCTGTGAATACCTACATCTAATGAATAGGATATCAGTAAAGTTAATTGTTGTTTTGAAGAAACACAGGTTTAACATCTCTGAGGCCTTAGCCCTGAGGTTCCTAGGCTCTGGTTCTCTTCAAAACAAAACAAATCAAAAGAACCTTCCCAGGTCAATGCATGCACTTATATGCAAACAAGCATAAAGCAACGGCTTCAGGATCGCTCAACATATCACTTTGATTATCAGACATAAGCAAATGCTGTATTCCACTTCGATTTTGTTGGTTTGAATATAAAACAAATACAAATAGCACTCATTTAATTTAGTTTTCTAGGGACTATTTCTTGTATGAGCTTATCTGAGCATTTGATAGCAGATATTATTGGTGCCTGGCCCACCTAAGACTTCAGCTATAGCTATTGTGGACAAGTGCTGTGTACAACATGGAGGGGGGTTGTTGAGCAAAGGTACAGCCTGGAAATGTGAGCGAATTAACACCTCCAGGGGCTCTCCTCTATCAAAGGGGACTTGTTAGTGGACAAATGCCCCAGTTTTCTTTCTTTCGGAAGGGCTACATTGACATGCACTCTACATTGTTCCTCAGAGGGTACTACGTATTTTACAATTTTGCTTAGTTTAGCACTTTTCATACTCAAAATTACTTACCTTTTTTTCAATTTCTTCAACCTGCCTGGAAGACCCTTTTTTTCTCAATGCCCTTTGGCTAAATTCCACTCATCTTTCTGTGATATCCTCAGACAAATCTTTTCTGACCACTCTCTACGAGGTCTGATCATCCTGTCTTTCTCATAGTACTCAGTATTTCTACTTAATTAACCATCACATTTGTAAGTCCTTGTTCCATGTTCCTGGTTCTTCCTCTTATGTTTTTAATTTTATGGTCTCTTACACTTCAATTTTAGAGTAACCCAGGGCTCATTCCTAGGTCCCCTTCTCTATCTACACACTCTCCAGAATCTATTTTATGGTTACAAATACTATTGTGTGCTTTTAAATGCCAAATCTACAATTCCAACCATGACCCCCTGCCCCCAAACTGCAGATTTTATACATACATATGTTGGAAAGTGTTCTCAAATTTAATATAGGATCCTTAATTCTCATCCCCTCATCTCTAAACCTGTTCCTCTCCCAATCTGCCCCATGGCACTAAACAGTAACATTGCTTACCTGTCAAACCAGAGAAAATGCATAATTAGTTACCTTTGATTCCTCTTTCCCTCATTTTTATCCCAATCCATCAGCAAGTCCTACAAACTCTACCTACAAAACGTATCTATTTACTCCTCTATACTATTTCTACCTCAGTCTAGTATTCATCATCTCTCTTCCAGCCCACTGGAATAGCTTCCTGATCTGAAGCTTGACTTCCACTCCCACCCACATAAAATCAACTTTCCACTTAGTAGCCAAAATGATCTTTTAAAAACAATTCTTTCTTACATGGCAAGCTTCATCCTGCCTTAGTCTTTGCATGCTTTCATCATCTAAGTTGCTGTCATTTACTGACGTGTTTATGAACTTACAAATTATGATTTTAAAAGTATCTGTTAGAACTTACAGGGTTGCCTCTTTTATTTTCTTCATAGTCTTTATCATTACCTGATACTAAGTTACTAAATTCACTTTTTAGGTGTAGAGTTTGATGTGTTTTAGCAAATATATACAGTTATAACTACCACCACAATTGAAATATAGAACATTTCCATCACCCCAAAAGTTTCCCTTATGTTCCTATGTAATTAATCTTCTCTTGTCAGCTCCAGCCCCTGGTGACCAATACTTTCTGATTTCTGCCCCTCTAGCTTTGCCTTTGTCAGAATGTCATATAACTGGAATCATACAGTATAGCCTTTTGTTTCTGGCTTCTTTGCCATAGCATAATTCTTTTTAGATTTATCTGTGCTGCTGCATGTATCATTGTTCATTTCTTCTTATTTCCAATTAGTATTGCACTGTATGGATGTACTGCAATTTGTTTATCCATTTACCAGCTAATGGACATATGGGTTGATTCCAATTTTTAGAGATTATGAGTAATCATAAAAACACGATCATATAAAAAGCTATAATATCAATATTATAGCATATAATCACATGAACATACATGTATAGGTCTTTGTGAAGATATATGTTTTAATTTCTCTGGGTAAATAGCCAGGAATGGGATTCCATGATTATATGTAAGTGTATGTTTACCATCATAAGAAACTGTACCATTTTGAATTCTACTGGCAACATATATAAGTTTTAGTTCCTCCACAATCTCACCAACACTTTGTCAGTTTTAAAAATTTTAGCTATTCTAGGTGTGAAGTAGTATCTCACTGTAGTCTTAATTTGCATTTCCTTAATCACTAAGGATGATGATTAACATTTTGTTCTTGTGCTTATTTGCCATTTGTATATTTTCTTTGTGAGGTGTCTGTTCAAATCTTTATTTTCTGGGGCATTGACATGATTTCATTTACTTCTTCTTCCTCACTATAATGTAAGCCCTGTGACTTACCTGTTTATTATTTTTTTCATCATTATAGAACAGTGTGTGATATAGTGAACTTCAATAAATATTTGTGGAAAGAATGAACTACCTTATCCAATAGTCACACTTTTCAGATAAGGAAACCACATCCAAAGAGTAAAATACCTTGCTCAACATTACATGGCAATGACAGAGCTAGGGTTGAAACTCAAGTCTAATATTTTCATGTCTCTGGGGTAACAAAGATTTAAAAAAATTAAAATAGAGTTGCTACTTCAGCTTAAAGGTACAGACTAGGTCTTTTTATTTTTTGTATACTAAGCAGCTGGCATAGGGTAGTGTTTTTCTAGAGGGGGAAAAAAACAAATCAATGAATGAATAAAGTGTTTCAAATACTGATAAAGAATATGAAGATAATTAGAGGAATTTTGCTAGTTTGAACAGATAATTCTAACAATAGTCATGAAATGTTGTTAAATTTATCAGTTGTATCACTTAAATCAACTAAAAAATAGTTAATTCTTAAATCTTCTCAGACATACCAAAGACAAAAAGAAAAAATAACTTCATTTGTTCCTTAATTTACAACAGCCTTTGGATTGCCACATAACTTCATTGTTGAATGTGGTAGCCACTAACTATATGTGGCTTTTTATATTTAAAGTGTAACTAAAATTAAATAAAATTACAAATTCAGTCCCTAAGCCACACTAGCTACATTTCAAGTGCTCAACAGCCACATTTAGCTATCAGCTGGCATACAAGACAGCACAGATATAAAACATGTCACCACTGTAGAAAGTTCTATTGGAACTATTCCGCTCTATATAACAGTATATTGATTAAAGATTAAGATTAAAACATTTTTCCCCTAAACTGGGTCCTTCCCATCTCAGTTTTTCCTGCTACTTTTTTTTTTACTCAACTGTGGCTTTGGCACCAACAAAATAAAATTATGACTGAAGCATACTTTCTGGATAGTCAGAAACTGGATTACTATTCAGAGGTCTCCAACATGAAAAGCTAAGTCTTTCAGCATTACAGAAAACATAAGCATGTCTACTTACCACTAAGATCACTTATGTGGTTATAAGATAAATTTAGCCTAGTCAGATTAATTAGTTCTTCAAGTCCTAAAATAAAATAAAATGAAATAAAATAAAATAAAAGCCTTTGTAGGATTTAAAGAATTAATTAGAGAGACACAGCATCACAATATTATTTCGGCTTATCTTGAAGAAAATCTAGTTTGGTAACAGTAAAAACAATTTGAAAAAATACTTAGTTTTTAAAAAATTGACACTTTTCTGGAAGAAGACATTTTGTATAATGAGTTTTAGGGTCAGTTTTCAAAATTTTATGCTAGTATTAATTCTATTCTTTCAGGAAGAAAAATGGACTTAAATCATCTTCCTTATGCTAAGTATTATATGAAAATCACTTACAAACCTTCTATTCTTGTGATCAAATTGCAGGACAAATTTAAAGTGCGTAGTTTTGTCAGTGTGTTTAGCCCTTCAATTTGACTTATTTGATTAGATGACAGATCTAAATGTCGTAAATTCCAAATGTGATCAATGGCTTCGATCTTGGAGATGTTATTGCAATGAAGATTGATGGCATGAAGGGCTGAATCTAAAGATAATTCTGATACGCTACAAAATAAAATAGATATTATAAAAAACAAGTAAAAAATGATTTTAAAAACATGACCAAATAACTAAATAGCATGTAGATAGTAAATGTGCTCTATTCATTCTAGAATGAAATCCTTCCTATTTGTGGTCGCTTTGAAATGTCTCATACAACACAGTGCTTCTTACCACAAAAACCAGTATCCTGGACCACTTATACCAACAAGAAACCACTCACGGGAGAGAAGTGGCTGTGGGCATTTCTAGCTTCTATTTTTAAAATCATCAGCCTAGAATGAAGGCAGTATTGCACAGCAGTCATTAGTTGTAAAGGCTCTGGAATCCTGATACCCCAATTCAAATCTGTACTTTACCACTTTTTTGCAGTGTTACTTGAGCAGATGTCTTAACCTTTCTATGCCTCAGTTTCCTTATCTCATTTAATTCTTACAATAACTCTTAAGTAGTAGATATCATAAGGATACTGAAGTTTATGGAAATTAAATAACTTGCCCAAGTTCTTGCAGTTATTATGTTAACAGAGCCCATGTATAAATACAGATCTTATACTGGAGTTTATAACCTTATCTTCTTCACTGTCTCCAATGCCATTTAATCCACGATGTAGTTGATTTTCAAAAAACCACTAGTTATTGCTATTTCTAGTGAAAAGTCCTCCCTTGTTGAAAGCTGGAATGCACCTCCCCTAAACAGAACTCATCTCTTCACTCCCTCAATTGTTAATACTACCTATAACTGAAACACCTCTCCTGAAGATAGCCATTTCAGGAACACAAATTAGAGTGCACATGATTTAGAGGTGCTGGATAGAGGTACAGTCAGGAACAGGAACACACAATGTCATGAGCATGTGTGGTAGGCTCTGTACAAGCTATCAGAAAGCTGTAGGAAACCTAAGTCTGGCAGCAGGTAAGCATTTGCAAATTTCAAACCTGCCACCTCTAACGTGACCGATTGAAACATTTCCCAATTATCTAGCTTCTGTCATTTACTGAGCTTTTATTTAGTGCCGGACTTTATACTATTAATACATGCTCTTAATGATAACCATTTATTTTCTGACATATTTCTGTTTCTGGAAATTAATATTGTACAGATAATGCAGTATAGCTGAAAAAGCAGACAGTGAAATTATAAACGGGTTTCAATAGGAACTTAATTGATCACCAACTGCATAAAGTCGGGCAAATTATTTAGATTCTGAGTCTCGGGTTCACAACATGTAAAATGAGAAAAACTACTACCTTGCAGAATTGCTGTGAGGATTAGCCATAACGTATACAACACGGACACATAGACGGCATTCAGTAAATAGCAGCAATTACTACATGTAAATGTAAATTTTCCTTTGAAAAACATTTTCTTGGGGTCATGTGGCAAATTTTAGATCAGTATTCAGAACAAGATGCTTAATTATCAGTAGCAGGTTCGCATAGAGGAGGGCACCCTACAAAGAAACAGCATGTGCAAAGGCACAGAAAAGCTTACTATGAAACTGCCTGTAGCTCAGTATGGCTAACCTTAGAGTATAATTGGAGAAACGGTAGCAGTCAAGACTAAAGAGAAAGAAGAGATAGGCAGAGAACAATTAGTAATTCAGAGCAAATAACCTCACAGGCCATGCACAAGTTTGGGCTGCATGAGACAGGAAAACGGCGAACTAAATATAGTATGGTTAGTACTTTCAAAAACTATATGAATTCATGTATTATATAGTGCTCTGTAAGAGAAATCAGTTTGGGGGTAAAGAGAACTGAGGCAAAATCAATGAGCAGCAGCGAATGCTCGCTCCACAGCTGCCAGAGACACAAACTCTGCTACTTTTTTTCAGAGTAGGAGGAGCAGCAGAGTAGAGATGAAAGAACACGAGAAGACCAACAATTAGGGAGCAAGCAAAGGAATAATAACCAGTTAAGAAAGGAAAACCAGGAGAAGAGTGGTCAGAGATTGGTGAGGAATCACGTCGCGGAGCAGTTGCAGTGCTAAGCGGAGCCGTGGGCAATGCCAGGCAGAAGACAAGCGCGGGAAGGGATACAGGGCTCATTCACCCTGGCACTTTGGCAGAGCAGTTTTGGCGGCGTAGGGCTGCCGAAAGCCAGACTGCATTAGAGTACGGTCTTGGCTGGCAAAGCAGCTTCGCGCCTCCCTCCGCTCCGCTGAGGCCGCCCGCCGCCCACAGCCCCAGGCCTGAGGGTGCGGGGGCCATTCCTGGCTGCAGAGCTCCCTTTACCTCCGCAGGCCTTTGTCCATGAAGCATATATCTCCGCAGCTGCTGACGCCGTCCTCATTTTCAACTTCTGCCTCCACCGCCGCCTCCATGACACTGGCGACGCGGAGTGCGGTCTTAACTGGCGTCCAGCGCTGCGTCCGAGAGTCCGGAACACGCCTCCCGAGAGCGAGGAAAGGCGGGCCGAGGGGGCGGAGCTAGGACCCTCTCTCCAACCGACAGCCGGGCACTTTCCCGCCCTGACGCTGCCGCAAAGCTAGAAACCTAATCTCCACCGAGGGCTTCCCCTTTTACGGCATCTGCGGTGCGATTCTTGAGGTTTGCCGTAAAGCGAAGCTTCTTTATGAGCGTGTTGGAGTTGAGGAATGAACGGATTTGTTTTAGTTCTGTATGATCTTTGCATAATAGCCGACTCACTTTTGAAGGCGGTTTCACAGCAGTTTGGTTACGTACCTTACATAGACTTACATACGTATAAATTGTTCCCCCACTGGCCATTGCCCTTCCTGTCGATTCATTAAACATTTGAGGGATGCCTTAACATATGTCATTATCTTCCCTGTGCAATGAAGAATAAGATGAAGCCATTCTTGTTCCTGGAAGTATTCACAGTCCAATGGAGGAGACAAAGAATTGCCGTACAACATGACGAATGCACAGGAACATCTAAGCCAACTGTAGAGTAATATGGGTAGGGGGTAAATTTTCTAAAAGCTAGTGATTGACAACTGAGTAGTCTTACTAGAATAAGGGGAGTTTCGGGAATGAACGGTGTTACAGGTGGCAAAACAATACTTGTATAAGGTCAAAGAACTACTGGCTAGGTTGTTCCCTATGTCATGGTAATGTTTAAAAATGGAGGCACAAGGTACACCAGTCCCCCCTTATCTGACAGGGATTCCAAGACTCCATCAGTGGATACGTGAAACTCAGATAGTACTGAATCCTATATATACTATGTTCATTCCTACACACATACCTATGACAAAGTTTAATTTATAAATTAGGCACAGTAAGAAACTAACAATAACTAATAAAATAGAACAATGAGGACAATATAATGTAATAATGTGAATGTCATGTGCCTCTCAAAATATCTTCTTGTACTGTACTCGCCCTTCTTTTTTAAAATTTTTTTTTAATTTTAGCAAATTATGGGGGTACAAGTGTTTAGGTTATGTATATTGCTCTTGCCCCCCTGTTCTTTTTCTTCTTCTTCTTCTTTTTTTTTTTTTTTTTTTTTTTTTTTTTTTTTTTTTTTTTTTTTTTTTTTTGAGACAGGTTCTCTCTCCCTCACCCAGGCTAAACTGCAGTGGTGTCATTATAGCTCACTGCAACCTCAAATTCCTGGGTTCAAGTGATCCTCCTACCTAAACCTCCGGAGTAGCTGGGACTGCAGGCGTGGGCCACCGCGTCCGGCTGATTTTTCTACTTTTTATAGAAATGGGTCTTGCTCTTGCTCAGGCTGTTCTCAAATTCCTGGCCTCAAGTGATTCTCATGCAATCCTTCCACCTCCTCCGGCCTTGACCCCCCAAAGTGCTGGGATTACAGGTGTAAGCCACTGCACACAGCCTCTTCTTTTTCTTCGTCTTCTTTTTTTTTTTGTAGATGGAGTCTTGCTTTCCTCTTCTTTTTGTGATGATGTGAGATGATAACCTGAAAAGCTAAGTGACTAATGGGCAGGTAGCATATATTGTGTGGCTGCACTGGACAAAGGGGTGATTCATGACCAGGATGGGAAGGAGTGGAGCAGTTCGAGATTTCATTAGGCTACTCAGAACGGCCTGCAATTTAAAACTTATAAATTGTTTATTTGTGGAATTTTCTATTTAATATTTTTGGATCACAGTTGACTGCAGGTAACTAAAACTGCAGAAAGCAAAACTTCAGATAAGAGAGAACTACTGTATATCTCACATCTGAACCTGTCACTATCCTGAACTAAAGTCTTCAATGGCTTCTCATTAGGAATCAAATAAAAACCCAACTCTTTTCCTTTAAAAATTTTTTTCAGACAAAAATTATTTATTAAATACTTGTACATAGCATTACATACTATGTTAGGCTATCTATTTTAGTTTTTGTTTATTTTTGTTTATACATAATGTGGAAAAATTAAGGTTACTATGGCAAAAATCTTAAAATTAATTTTGAGTATAATCTGATTTGGTAGTTGGTATTTTATATCAAAAGTCTTTTACTTTGTGTATTTTCTTTGTAGTTCATTCATATGAACTACAAAGTCATAGTCCAATTATGTTATTTTACTTTTAAAATTTTGTTTCCCAGCTTTCAAATCTAACATTGAAGATATTTCCAGGCTTAACTGCCATTAATTCAGCTATACCTACCATATTCTAAAACTCATGGCCACAATTTACTGTTTCCTATGATCACATGCTTTGCACTATGTCTGCAGCTCCTTCCAGCAGAAGGTGGAAGTGGAATCTACCTACTGGCTCTAGATTCTGGGCTGGGTGGTGACTTTATTGGCTGTAAGGATGTGTTGTCAGTGGTGGTGTGCTAGTCTCAAGCCATTCCCTCAAGACACCTTGCGTGCTGTGTTCCAAGATGGCCTCGCCACAGTTGGAATAAGCCCAGGCTATCTGGCTAGAGGATGAGAGACTGCATGGAACAGAAATAAGACCCTGGAATTCTGAGTTAATTTGGGCTACTATTATATAACAAAATACCATAGCTTGAGTAGCTTATAAACGGCAGAAATTTATTCTCACAGTTCTGGAGGCTAGAAGTCAGAGATCAGTGTGCCAGCATGGTAGTAGTTCTGGTGAGAACACTTTTCTGGGTTGCAGGCTGCTGACGTTTCCTTGTGCTTTCACATGACATAAAGAGGTGAGAGAGCTCTTTGGGGTCTCTTTTATAAGGGCACTAATCACATTTCTGAAGGCTTCACCCTCATGACTTGATCATCTCCCAAGGGCCCCATCTCCTAATAGCATCACATTGGGGGTTAGACTTTCAATATATGAATGTGGTGTGGGGGACACAAACAGTTAAGCACACACGTATACATGCATGAGCCCAGGAGAGACCAAAAGAAGTGCTCGGCTGAACTCAGCCCAAATTGCCAAATCGCAGAAACGGGAGCTAAACGTAGAGTTTTTTTTTAAGCTATTGTAATAAATTCTGGAGGAGATTTCTTATGTAGGATTAGATGACTGATACAGTAACTAAGAGTATAACTGAATATAAGTTAAAATAAAGATTTTCAATGAAGAAAAATATTACAGTCTTACCTAAAACAACTGACATAAGAAAGACATTATGCTATAATAATATTAAACGTACTGGATCTTTCCTCCAATTTTATGCATGTTATCATTAACCAAAATATTGATTACAATTAATGGAGTTCCAGCATTGTAGGTGGTATCTCAATTGCCTCAGTGCTTAAGGATTTTTAAAATGATAGTTTAATTATTATTTCTATTGTTTGCTTGTGACTTTGATCACAAATTCTTAGAAATCTGCAGTTTTGCCTGTAACTCATTATCTACAAAATAAAACATGTTAAATTAGCTTCTGTGTGATATCTTGGTTTTCAATTTTTTTTTTTTTTTTTTTTTTTTTGAGACAGAGTCTCATTCTCTTGCCTGGGGCGAGTGCCGTGGCATCAGCCTAGCTTACAGCAACCTCAAACTCCCGGGCTCGAGCAATCCTACTGTCTCAGCCTCCCGAGTAGCTGGGACTACAGGCATGCGCCACCATGCCCGGCTAGTTTTTTCTATATATATTTTTAGCTGTCCAATTAATTTCTTTCTGTTTTTGGTAGAGACGGGGTCTCGCTCTTGCTCAGGCTGGTCTCGAACTCCTGAGCTCAGGACGATCCTCCCGCCTCGGCCTCCCAGAGTGCTAGGATTACAGGTGTGAGCCACCGTGCCCGGCCTTGGTTTTCAAATTTGAAGAGCCTATCATTAGTATCCTAAACTATCTATAATCAACTGTTTAAGTTGAATCACTACACTCCGTAGTTCTATTTCATGCGTTAAAAACTGCACTTTAGTTTGCCTAAGGCTCACTTTACATGGTGTCTAGGAAGAATGTGTGCGGTGCAAAAACAGGCAATACATTTGACATTAATCTTACTAGTGTAAAATCAAGCATGAGATAGGAAGGTCGCCGGGAATAGAGCTGGCATTGAGGGGGAGGCAGAGAGAATAGTGTCTATTCTGGAAATGGTAAGTTGTTTAGAAAGGCCGATGTGGTGAGAGTGCGCATGTGAAGGAACGGCAACAGATGAAAACAGAAAGTTGGGCTTGAATTAGATCTTGGTTCAGAACCCTCTGTCGTCAGCTGAGTAGTTGATGTTTGGTCCAAAAGAAGGTGGTGATGAACTGATGGACTGGTGGTTGCAGCAGGTGTGAGAGTGAGACTGAGAGGAGATGCAAGAAAGCAAGACAGCAGGGTATTTAAGCAGGGAAGTGGCCCGATTAGATTTGTGTTTTAAAAAGTTATCTCTAGAAACTGATTGGAGGCTGTATTGGAGGGAGGAGATTAGAGGCGAGTCTATAAATTAGCAGGTTGTTGTAGCAAACCAGGTGAGAAAAATGAGGGACTGGATTAAGATGCCAGGAGTGGGGATGATGAAGGGAAATACCTGAAAAAACGTTTTTTGTAAGAAAGATTTTATAAGCTTTGTCGACTGATTTGTATGCATGGGTATAGCGCAAACTATACTCGTATCTCCTTTTTTTTTCATCTTTATCACTTTAAAATAGTGTTTTACTGCATTCCTGTGGTATCAAATTGTGGGAAGACATAATAGTGGCATTATATTCTGTAATTTGTACAATTAACCCTTGAACAACATGGGGGTTTGGGGAACCGACCCCCTGCATGGTCGAAAATTCTTGAATAACTTTCGACTCTGCCAAAACTTAACTAGTAATAATCTACTGTTGATTGGAAGCCTTACCAATAACATAAACAGTCGATTAACACATATTTTGTGTGTTATATGTATTATGTCTTGTATTCTTACAATAGAGTATGTTAGAGAAAAGGAAACATTATTAAGAAAATCATAAGGAAGAGAAAATATGTTTACTGTTCACTAAGTGAAAGTAAATTATCATAAAGGTTTTTATCCATGACATCTTCATGTTGAGTAGGCTGAGGAGGAGGAGAAGAGGAGGGGTTGGTCTTGCTGTCTCAGGAGTGGCAGAGGAGGAAGAGGTAGAGGAGATGAAAGGGGAGGCAGGAGAGGCAGGAACACTCAGTGTAAATTTTATTGAAAAAAATCCGTGTGTAAGCGGTCCCATGCAGTTCAAACCCATGTTGTTCAAGTGTCTATTGTATTTGTATTTTCCTATTAGAATCGATATAGCCTTTTTTTTGCTAGTTTCTAGACAGATGCACAAAGTCGTCACTTGGCTTTTTAACCATCTAACATTTATATAAGCTTTTTTCAAAAGTAAAATCCAAGTCTTGTTTTTTTGTTTTTTTGTGTTTTTTTTGTTTTTTTTTTTGAGATGGGATCTTTCTATGTTGCCCAGGCTGGTCTCAAACTTCTGGGCCCAAGCCATCCTCTTGCCTCAGCCTTCCAAGTAGTTGGTACTATAGGTGTGTGCCACTACACCTGGCAAAAGCATTTTTTAATTTTATGATGACTTTGCACGTATAGATCTTAGTGCAGAACGTCAGGTTAACAGTGTGGGCATATCATATTTATCCACTTTGTAATCTCTGGCCTTGAAAAAAATTTGTGTTATTTGTAAATTCTAGTTACTCAATTATATATACCACCCCTCTCCACAGACACTCTGTGTTTTTAAACCTCTCTATGTCAACCTTCATATACAATGTTTTTGTGGTTTCTGTTTTTGTTAATGTATTACTTTATCCATAATATTTAGAGAGTTTAGTAGTTTCCAAAAAATGAATTTTCCAAAACCTGAACTTCTTTCAGGAGCAACTAGTTCTTAAAATTTAAATTTTGGTGGAATATTTTGTAATATATTTCTTATTATATCCTGCATTTTAAAATTATACCAAATATAATTTAACATACTCTTTTTAAAAAATAATTCAGAATATTACAGGAGTACAAATGTTTTGGTTACATAAATTGCTTTTGTACCATTTGAATCAAAGTTATAAGTGTTCCCATCCCCCAGATAGTGTGTATTGTACCCATTAGGTATGAATTTACCCATCCCCTCCTACCCGCTTCCTCCTGCTTGATTTCCAATGAATGTTATTACCATATGTGCACATAAGTGTTGACCAATTAGTTCCAATTTAATGATGAGTACATGTGATGTTTGCTTTTCCATTCTTGTGATACTTCACTTAGAAGAATGGTCTCAAGTTCCACCCAGGTTAATACAAGAAGTATTAGTTCACCATTTTTTTTTTATGGCTGAGTAGTACTCTATAGTATACATATACCACATTTTATTAGTCCAGTCAGGTATTGATGGGCACTTGGGTTGTTTCCACATCTTTGCAATTGTGACTTGTGCTAGTATAAACATTTGAGTGCAGGTGTCTTTTTCATAGAATGTCTTTTTTTCCTCTGGGTAAATACCCAGTAGTGGGATTGCTGGATCAAATGTAGTTCTACTTTTAGTTCTTTGAGGTATCTCCATACTCCTTACCATTGCAGTTGTACTAGTTTGCAGTCCCACCAACAGTATACGAGTGTTCCTGTCTCTCTGCATCCACAACAACATTTGTTGTTTTGGGACTTTTTGATAAAAGCCACTTTCACTGAAGCTAAGTGATATCTCATTGTGGTTTTGATTTGCATTTCCTGATGATTAGAGATGTTGAGCATTTTTTTTATATGTTTGTTGGCCATTAATCTATCTCCTTTTGAAAAGTTTCTGTTCATGTCTTTTGCCCACTTTTTAATGGGGTTGTTTGATTTTTTCTTGCTGATTTGCCTGAGTTGTTTATAGATTCTAGTTATCAGCCCTTTATCAGATGTATAGCATACAAGTATTTTCTCCCATTCTGTAGGTTGTCTATTGGCTCTAATGATTGTTTCCTTGGCTATGCAGAAGGTTTTTAGTTTGATCACATCCCATTTATTTATTTTTGTTGTTGCTGTGATTGCTTTTGGGGTCTTCTTCATAAATTCTTTGCCTAGGCTGATGTGTATAAGAGTTTTTCCAACGTTTTCTTCTAGAATTCTTATGGTTTAATGCCTTAGGTTTAAATCTGTTATCCATCATGAGTTGATTTTTATCAGTGTTAAGAGGCGTGGATCAAGTAATATTTTTCTAAGAGGTTACATAATCAAATGTCTGCATAAGTTTGGTCATTGTTAAGAAAGACAACAGGAATTTAAGAAGCAGGGTGAGAACTGGCTATTGAAGCTGGAAGTAAACTTATTGAAGTGTTCTTATTCTTCTGGGATACTCCTCTACTAAACACTTTATATGCATTAAGTCATTGAATCCATCAAATGATACTATGAAGTAGGCATTATTGTTCCCTTCTTTACAAGTGAAGAAACTATGGCTTAGAGATCAATCAACTGTCTAACCTCAGGACCCAAATTTCACTGTTTTTAAATACGGGAATCTTTATCCTCAGAACCACAATCATATTCTAAATAGGGATTTATCCTATTTTCATTTTTTTCCACAATTTTTTTTATTTCAGCATATTATGGGGGTACAGATGTTTAGGTTACGTATGTTGCCCTTACCCCCCCTCCCCCCCGAGTCTGAGTTTCAAGCATGTCCATCTCTCAGGTTTTCCACAATTTTGTTTGAGGAAGAAACTGGGGGAAAGTAGAAAGAGGGTCTTCACTGCATTCATATCTCCAAAGTGATTTAAGCTTACTAAAGACTTAAGGAAAATTTCTTATTTCATGGGAATTTCAAACTTTGGGAAATGTTCAATTGCAGAGAGATCATTCAAGGCAATTGAGACTGTCTAGACCTTCCCTGGTATACTCAAATGTCTAGAACAGAGCTCAGCATTCCGAAATTACATAGGGCTGAGCTTCCGGATGTTTGTGCCAGACCACCCTGGTGTGTGTTGTAAATGGGTTACAGAAGTGGGGAAATGTTGATCTCTTTGTGAGGACCTGTAACCTCCAGGTTGTTTGCCTCCATCTTTGAGTCACCTCATCTGGTTACTCCTGCATGGCATGCAAACATTTTGTTTGTGTACCATGATGTTGTGTTCCATTAGTGGGGAAACTCAGGCTTCCAGGGGATAGGTGATGGCCACTTGAATTTAGTAGAGAGTGTAAAGGGGTAAAATGCCAGGTTTTACAGAGCCAGAAACAAGCAAAGCAGCAAAACCTGATTCTTTGATGTGTGATTGATCTTTGTTTCATCCAGGAGCAACTGCTGTTCTGGACTCATAGAGCCACAGTGCAAGAGAGGGCATCAGGAACCACTAATCCCCAGGCAAGCACCCTTTTGTTAGGAAATTGAGAGCTCTCAAGGGGTGGAGTTTTTTTGCTCAGAGTTACATAGCACTTCCCTAAGTTAGGAAAGAAAGATGTGAAAGACTAGATTAGTTATGGAATTTCATATGGTCAATGAAAAAGAAAGAGGAAGTTTAGACATTAGTAAAGAAAGATTTATTAAGTAATTGCAATAAGGAATTGTTGTAATAGGGAGATGGCTCAAAGCCTAAGCCAGAAACATGTGAGGGAAGGAGTGGGTAGGCAAAGCTTTTATGTGCAGAGACAGGTGGATGTGGAAAGAGAAAGGAGGATACGGAAAACTGCTGGTGGGGTGAAACTTAAGGAACTGAGTCAAACATTGCAATAACAAGAAAGTTGAGGCAGAAAATGTTTGTACTCATGCATATGAGTGTAGGTGAGAGGGGTGGGGTCTGAGCCTGAGATGGAGCTGACAGTGAAGGAAATATACATAGAGTTTAGAGCCTAGCTGTCCTTGTCAAGACAGCCTAAGTGATGTCAAGAACAAAATTTGATCAATCTTGTTGATAACAAGCCACTATTGCTCTTATGTACTGTCTACTTTTGTTTTCAGTGTTTAATAAGTAACATTTTGTGTACATCTTTAATATGTGATGTATCTTAACAAAGGAATCTAGTTTTTGTTACATTTGTATGCATTCATTGTACAGTTAACAAAGTCTATTTAAGGTGTAATTATTGTCTTAGCTTGTTAGAACACATTATTAAAAGTACAGCTTTTACAGTTGGGTTACTGAATAGGTCAGTTGACTTGAAACAGATTTCAAAATTCTGTCTAGGACTAAACTATTTTTGATCTCAGCTAGATGTTTTGTAAATGTATATGCTTAGACATAAGAGAGACTAGAGATTTATTTACTTATTTAACAAATGTTTTTCTGTGTATTTACCATCCTCTAGGTCATAAACTAAAAGTGGAAGATACAAAGTTGAATAAAAGTTGTTTTCTGGATAAAAGTCAATCTAGTGAACCAAGAGTTATAATATTATGCGGTTATAAGATATATGTAAGCAACCTAAACATCTGTACCCCCATAATATGCTGAAATAAAAAAAGATATATGTAAGCACAACAGGGGTATCTAATACAGTCATACTCTCACTTTTGAGACAGCTGGATTTATTACAGTCCTTACTCTTCCTAGATGGGAATTTGTCTTAGCTCTTGTAACACATTGACTGCCACACACACAAAAAAATCCCAGAAACTTTTCCTTGGGGCCACAGTGTTTTATTATGAAAATAGAATAAAAACTTTGAGTGTAATTTAAAGGCAAACATAAATAGAAAAACGAAATTTATTGACTTCTATTTATTTATTTTTATTTTTTTTATTTCAGCATATTACGGGGGTGCAAATGTTTAGGTTACATATATTGCCTTTGCCCTATCCAAGTCAGAGCTTCAAGCATGTCCATCCCCCAGACGGTGCGCACCGCACCCATTAAGTGTGAATGTACCCATCCCCTCCTTCCCCCTCCCACCTGCCTGACACCTAATGAATGTTACTACTGTATGTGTACTTAAGTGTGGACCAATTAATCCATGTTTTAGAACTAAATTGTCAATATTAGTTGTAACAATAAGAACATCAACAAGATTTTATATATGCTTCATGTGGCCCCAGGATCAAAACTAGAGTGAGTTAAATACAACTCTCATGCAGTTAATGTGTTAAACTTGTATCAGTTCCCTTTCTTTGTCTTACTTGTCATTGCCTTACTCTAAAGCCTTATCATTTTTTGCCTGAAATTTGCACCAACTTCATATGTTTTTTGTTTGTTTGGAGAACCTAATTAGATTGTAAACATAGAACCACAAATCTTCAGTATGACAGGCCCTCTGGTCTCGCTGATGGGGATTCACTGAGATCAACGTGTTTGTGCTACACTTTCTTTGAGAAAAAGGACAGGACGATAAGGAAACTTGGAACACATACCTGCTTCTTCCCTTCCACCCTCCTTGTCCTCTAAAGCTGACTTTGACTCTGGGAAAACACAAAGAAGTTTCGAGACAAATGTGGGAAGGGTGGGGAAGAGGAGTGATGAGGAGGAACCGAGAGACAGAAAAGCAGATGGTTGCAACACACTGTGGTTCACACCTGTGTACAAGTGTGTGGCACGTTTCACGGCTGGTGCTGGTTCTTCCCGCCCTTCATGGGTAATGCCTTACCTCTTCACCTCACTGCAACTGCGCTCCTCCTCCCTCCTTATATCACATCAAATGACTTTCATTCTTCCAAACCCACTCTGTTGCTTCACACCTTATGCCTTTTTATACCTGTTAATATTTTTATTGTTTCCCTCATGTAATCCTCAAACAACACATGCTCAGCTCTGAGTAGCTTCATGAATGTGAAGTGTAGCTGTGAGGTCAGTTTCTTTGCTGTTCCTATTGTTAGGTTTTCTTAATGATTTCTGGTAAAGAGCTTTGATGATACATCAAATGGCAAGATTTATATAATTCTATTTTATATAATAAAATCTGTTTTGCAGAGGTTTTTAAAAGCTAATAATGAAAAGTCAACTTTGAACTCTAGTTCAGCTGACTGGAACACTCAAATAACTTTTTTTTTTCCTCAATTTTTACTGACAGAGAAAGATAAGGTGACAAGTAAGCAACTTATGTAAGGAACATGCTTTAAAAAGCTAGCAACTCTAAGATGACTTCTGAGAATCAGCCCACAATCTATTCCTTTCTTTACATTTGACATTTACATCAGTAGAATTATGCAATGAAAACTAATGTTCAGAATGAATCATTAAGGAAGAATTTTATTTTATTTAATACTCTAATCAGTGAAGACAAGAAGAAATATTGATATATTTTAGAAATATATATATACTCATTCATAGCAAGGCTTAAGTAAAAAGGAATTCAGTTGCTCAAGTCTATGATTACCAAGGTAGAACAATGAATTCCTTCAGAACACTGTTTAATTCATTTTTCTTTCATATGTGACCTGAAATTTCTAATTTATGAGGGTAGTTGAAAAACGTTTTGAATTAATATCTCATTTTCAAAAGAGATGGAGATCGTTTTCATTGGCATGACCTACTTCCTAGCAAATAGTGTAAAATATTTGGATATGAAAATAAGATCTAAATTCTGACTTTAGATCAGGATATTAAATATCACTCAGCAATTTACTTAGGGTTTTATTAAATTCTGAATAAAATGTAGTCGGCTCTCTATGAGAAGGAAAATCATTACACAGTGGTATCAAGGGGTCCCAAGTCTAATGTAGAGGATTTTTCTGAGGGTCTGTCACATTAAATAGATATAGGAAATCATACAGAAACAAATAAATTTGACTACATTAAAAAATATAAATCCTATTTAATAGAATATCTTTTATCAGTTTGTTTAACTCCTGCCTTTTTAAATTAAGGATATTGAAGCAGCTAAAGTAGCCTGGAAAGAAAAATATGCAAAATA
This sequence comes from Indri indri, assembly GCA_004363605.1. Taxonomy (NCBI): domain Eukaryota; kingdom Metazoa; phylum Chordata; class Mammalia; order Primates; family Indriidae; genus Indri; species Indri indri. Next base: position 47,997 of record RJWJ010001301.1, read on the forward strand.
AAAGGCAAGTTTATTTTTAATAAATAGATGTTTTAAGTACATACAGATAATTAATTTCTTAATTATATGAATAGCACATAAAATTGATAAAAATATTAAAATTCTCATAGACTAATGGCAGTAGAAATTGGCTGATACTTTGAAAACAGGAAATAGCACTATGAAATAAACAAGAGATATGTCCAATATCAACTATAACAAAGTAGATGCATATTTTGTTCAATTCTGAGAATTACAATGCACTGCGTATGTTTTTAAGTTATACTAACCAATGCTAAAAATATGTTGAAACTAGTATTTTCTTAACACTCTTACACTATAAACTAGTTTGCTAACCCCTGGGCTATAAGATAAAGTCCAAGTTATTAAGCACACTACCCTTCATAATCTGTTCTTAGTCTAACTTTCTCGGGGCACATCCCATGACTTTCCGACATACAACTTCCTTGCTGGCCTTGCTGAAGAGACCTGCTGCTCATGCTTCACTGCCTCTGTCTGTATTAGTCTACCTGTCTGACAGACCCTTTACTGTCTACATGATCATCCTCACAAATACCTAAGTACAAATCAAAACCACAATGCAATAGTATCTCACACCTATTAGAATGACTGCTATCAAAAAGGCAAAAGATGGCCGGGTGCAGTGGCTCATTCCTGTAATTCTAGCACTCTGGGAGGCTGAGGCAGGAGGATCACTCGAGGTCAAGAGTTCGAGACCAGCCTGAGCAAAAGTGAGACTCCATCTCTACTAAAAATAGAGAGAAATTGGCTAGACAACTAAAAATATATAGAAAAAATTAGCCGGGCATGTTGGCACATGCCTGTAGTCCCGGCTACTCAGGAGGCTGAGGCAGAAGGATTGCTTAAGCCCTGGAGTTTGAGGTTGCTGTGAGCTAGACTGATGCCACAGCACTCTAGCCAGGGCAATAGAGCAAGACTCTGTCTCCAAAAAAAAAAAATAAATAAATAAAATAAAATAAAGGCAAAAAATAGCAAGTGTTGGCAAGAATGTGGAGAAAAGGGCACACTTGCACACTGTGGGTGGGAATGTAAGTTAGGACAGCCATTATGGAAAACAATATGGAGGTCCCTCAAATAATTAAAAATAGAACTACTCTATGATCCAGCAATTTTACTACTGGGTTTGTGTCCAAATGAAATGGAAACAGTATATCAAAAAGATATCTGTACACCAATGTTCATTGCAGCATTACTCACAATAACTAAGATATGGAATCAACCTATGTGTCCATCAATAGATGAATGGATAAAGAAAATGTTGTATATATGAGGGGATTTAAAAAATTTGTGCCAAAATGGAATTAAAAGGCAAAAATAAAAAAAATATAAACTTTATTTCTCAACATAAGCTCCACCAAGTTAAAAACACTTTTGTATGCTATGATACCAGCCATTTATCTCATCCCTAAAGAACTGGGAATTTAACCATGTCAATGCAGTCTTTCTTACATTATTAGCTGAAGAATAATTGGTGTCCTTTAAAGCTTTTTTAAGACTAGAAAACAAAAAGAAGTCAGAGGGAGCCAAATCAAGAATGTAAGGTGGATGCCTAATGATTTCCCATAGAAACTCTCACAAATTGCCCTTGTTTGATGAGAGTAATGAGTAGAAGCATTGCTGTGGTGGAGAAGGACTCTCTGTAAAGCTTTCCCGGGCATTTTCTGTTGCTTCAGCTAATGTTCTGAACACACTTTCATAAGCAGCAGATGTTATTGTTCTTTGGTCCTCCAGAAAGCCAACAAGCAAAATGCCTTCACCATACCCCAAAATGTTGCCATGTTTTTCTTGATTGGTCCACTTTTACTATGACTGGACCACTTCCACCTCTTCATAGCCATTGCTTTGATTGTGCTTTGTCTTCAGGATCATACTGGTAAAGCCACGTTTCATCTCCTGTTACAATCTTTTGAAGAAATGCTTCAGGATCTTAATCCTACTTGTTAAAAATTTCCGCTGAAAACCCTGATCTTGTTTACAGCTGATATGGGCTCAATGGTTTTGGCACCCATTAAGTGAAAAGTTTGCTCAACTTTAATTTTTAGTCAGAATTGTGTAGGCTGAACTAATTGAGGTGTCTGTGGTGTTGGCTATTGTTTGTGCTATTAATTGCTGGTCCTCTTCAATTAGGGCATGAACAAGATTAATTTTTTTCCCCACAAATTGATGTGGATGGTCTGCTGTTGTGGATTTCATCTTCAACATTGTCTCATCCTGATTTAAAATAAGTTATCCATTCGTAAATTGCTAATTTCTTTGGGGCATTGTCCCCATGAACTTTTCATAAAGCATCAATGATTTCACCATTCATCCACCCAAATTTCACTGTAAATTTTATGTTTGTTCTTGCTTCAATTTTAGCAGAATTCATGTTGCTCTGATAGGGGCTCTATTCAAACTGATGTCTTAGCCTTCTCAGTGCCGCAAACTAGATCCTGTTCAGACGTGTTGCAACAAGTTAGTATGAGTTTGTTTTGGTGCAGAAAAAATTTAAAAATCCATGCATGGTTTTTTCATAATACTCTTTTTCCATAAACTTTTTGAAGACTCCTTATATACACAATGAAATAGTATTTCACCATAAAAAAAGAATAAAATTCTGTCATTCACACCAACATAGATGGGCCTGAAGGACATTATGTTAAATGAAATAAGTCGGGTGCAGATAGATAAATACCTCATGTTCTCACTCACATGGGGAACTAAAATAGCTGAGCTGATAGAAGTGGAGAGTAAAATTGTGGTTATTAAGATCTGGGAAGGGTAGGGGACAGGGAAGGATAAGAGAAATGGTAAAAGGATACAAAATTATAGCCAGATAAGAGGAATAAATTCTAGTGATTTACAGCACTGTAAGGTGACTATAGTTAATAATTAATTACAGAATTTTAAATAGCTGAAAAAGAGAATTTTCAATGTTCCCAACACACAGAAATGATAAGTGTTTGAGATGATGACTATGCTAACTACTCTGATTTGATCATTATACAATGCATACATGTAGTAAAATATCACTCTGTATCCCAGAAATGTGTATAATTTTAAAAAAATTAAAATATATAGATAATATATATATTTAAGCAAATGAAGCATGATGAAAAGAAACAATATATATGTATATTTCTGAAAAATATGTTTTCCTGCTATATCAATCAGGAGCTCCAGATATGAATATGCAATGAACTGAATTCTTGGCCAAAGACTTTTGCACTCTTGGGGGAATCAGAAAGCTCATCACTGAGAGCATTTTTAATCCTGCTCCTTTCTTCCTGTAACTGAGCACAATTCCAGTTAAGGAAAAAAAGTAGGTGGCAATTATCTTTCTATGGACTGAAACCATGTCTTCAAACCTCAAACAATCAAAATTCCTGAAGACAGCAAAGTGACCAAAGGAAATAATTTCTTAGATGGTCTACTTTATAATACCAGGCATAGAAAGGATGAATAATAAACTCGGCTAGCAACAAAGTTTTGCAAGCACCTCATTCAGCTGAGACAGTTAGGGGATCAGAAGATGAATAAACCTTGGGATCTATTGACAATGAAGAACTGTGCTCAACTTCTAGCAAAGCTGTCCCCATCTCTGCATGACAAAGAGCAGCCAGCATACATGCCATTGTACATGCAGCCCTCACAGTTGGAGCGACTCTCTGACTGAGTGAGGAGTATTTCAATATCTCTTTGGGAGACAAAAAGATTCCTGCACCTATTATATTACCTAATAAAAGCCCTGCTTCCTAGAAGAAGTACAATTGCCTTTGGGAGCCTGGAGCTTTCCATTTTCACAATTATAATAATTTTCAAAAGGTCATTAGTTATGATAATTTTTTCCTTTCTGGCTTTCAGAAGACCTCACTTAACCATCTGAAAAGAAATATAGGAGATTGTTATTTAATGATTATGTGAGAGAAAAGTTGTACTTTCATTTAACAGTTAACATCTTTCATCGATAATTTAACATGTAGTGGACACATGATCTCTGATTTAGGACTGTTTTGTTATTAATTGATATGATCTTGGATAAGTAACTTGTTTATTTGGGGACTTTGTTTCATCTGTAAAATGTGGAATTAGATAACCCTAAGTTCTCCTTGAGCTTTAATGATTACACATTTTTATGAAACTTGTATGATTTTAGTCAGGTTTTCCTATTTTTCAAAAGTACTGTGGTTAAAATGTTTTAAAATTTGTAAGTGATGTTTATTGGTGAATACCAGAAATACAGCTAAGTTAAAAAGGAACAGACAGTGCTGACATTTAATGGTTAATGTTAAACAAATATTGTTTTTATATGTTACCAACTGTACGCATACCTTGTTTTATTGTGCTTCACTTTATTGCATTTTGCGGATATTCTGTTTTTTTTTTTTTTTTTAATTTTATTCCAGGGTATTGTGAGGGTACAAACACTACAGTTACACTTTATGCCTTTGCCTCACCCAAGTGCGGGTTTAAGGCGTGCCCTTCCCACCCCCCACCCCCCCTTAGTGCTCCCCGTGTCCTTTAGTTGTTGATTTGGATATTCTGTTTTTTAGAAATTGAAGGTTTGTGGCATTGAGCAAGTCTGTTGGTGCCATTTTTCCAATAGTATGTTCTCACTTTGTGTCTGTTTCCCATTTTGGTAATTCTTGTAGTTTTTCAAATATTTTCATCATTATTATTATAACATCTGTTATGGTGATTTGTGATCAGTGATCTTCAATGTTACTATTGTAACTATGTTGGGGTGCCATGAACCATGGCCGTATAAGATGGCTAACTTAATCAATAAATGTGTGTGTTCTAACTCTCCACTGACTGGATGATCCCCCCTCTTTCTTCTTCTCCCTAGACTACCCAATTCCCTGAGACACGGCAATATTGAAATTAGGCCAGTTAATAACTCTAGAATAGCCTCTAAGTGTTCAAGTGAAAGGAAGAGTTTCACATCTCTTACGTTCAATCAAAAGCTGGAAACGATTAAGCTCAGCAAGGCAGGCATGTTGAAAGCCAAGATAGGCTGAAAGCTAGGCCTCTTGCATGAAAAAGATAGCTAAGTTGTAAATGCAAAGGAAATGTTCTTGAAGGAAATTGAAAGTACTACTCCAGTGAACATATGAATGATATGAAAGTAAAAAAGTTTTATTGCCAATATAGAGAATGTTTTAGTGGTCTGGATAGTAGATCAAACCAGCCACAATATTCTATTAAGCCAAAGCCTAATCCAGAGCAAGGCCCCTCTCTTCAATTCCATGAAGGCTGAAAGAGGTGAGAAAGCTGCAGAAAAAAAGTTTGAATCCAGCAGATGTTGGTAAATAGTGTAAATATAGCCTATATGCACTGGGAAATCAAAAAGTTCATGTTACTTGCTTTATTGCAATATTTGCTTGTTGCAGTGATCTACAAACAAACCCTTAATATCTCCAAGGTATGCCTGTATATGTTTGGTGGATTTCACTTTTACATTGGAAGAAATTTTTAAATTTTTAAAAGAAAATACTGTAAAATCAAATTTAAACCAAAATAATGCTAAGCTTTTTTGTTTTACTTCACATTCCAGAGAGAAGCTGATTACAAGGATCCAGGCCCATGCCAGAAATTTAAAAATGCTGCACATTAGAATGCCAATTAATAACATTAGAAGAAACAATGAAGTTAAAAATTACTTTGTAGCTATCACAGTAATAACTTACTCAGGCAAGAATGAAAGTGGCTGCTAAAATTTGAGTGAAAGTTTGGATATTTAAACAGTCCTCAAGTTTTCTCCCAGAAATTTTTTTTATTAATCTCGAAGGTAAAAATAGTTACTACATTGGAGAAAACTGAAAGACCTCATCTAAGCCAAGTGATCAAAGTTAACCTAACCAGTAATGTAGCAACCGACAGCTAATGGTTATTCCTGCCAAAATGCATGACATGAACTAACCACAAAGAAACTTAGGAGAAATCCAAATCACGGGGTATTTTTTTTAGAAGTAATAATATTTTCAAAAATATCAATGGCATGAAAGACAGAAAAGGTTGAGGAAATTTGTCAATCTAAGGAGACTAAAGACACATGACAACTAAATGTAATGTGTGATCTTAGAATGGGAAAAATGGAATATGAACATTTTTGGGACACATGGTTTAATTTGAATGTAGATTGCCTTTTAGACAAGATCATTGAATCAATGTTAAATTTTCTGATTTTGTTGAGTAAGTAATTGTTTAAAAGAATGTCATTTTTCTTTGCAAAGGAAAGAGGTCTATAACAGACTCACAAATGATTATATATTCAAGAGAGAACGATAAAGCAAATGTGATACAATTGACGAATCGGGTTGAAAGCTATATGAGAATTCTTTCTCCTGTCCTTGCAACTTTTTTATAAGTGCGAATTTATTAAAAATAAAATTAACGCACCCACACAACTTCTAATTTATTCAATTGCTACATTTGCATGTTTGGAGTTGATTTTAAAATCATTAAGATAGATTGGCTTGAATATCCAGTTTTTGTTGTGCCCTGAACCACGCCCACATAAGACAGCAAACCTAATCAATAAATATTGTGTGAGTTCTGACTGGAGCATTCAGTATACATACAACATATAATTGAAATTTTACAATAGACACAATCTAAAATCCCTATCTTTTGATAAACGTTAGAAGAAATTAACTGAGTAATTTCTAGAGAGAAAATCTTTGGATTGGTTATCATATGAAAAAGGAATAAAGTTGTATAACAAGCTTTCATTGGAAAGCTAAGTTATTTGTGCATCGCTTCAGTGAATTCTGTACAAAAAGAAATGATCAAAGGTTGAAAACTCCACATTCTTTCTCTCTTTCTTTCTCATCTATTTTTAAAAATTTATTTCCACAAGTTTACTGAGTATATTTGACATACTAAAAACAGGTATTTAAGAATTTGCTAGCAATACCAGACATATTTCTATTAAATTGGTTCAGGAGCTTGACATGAGAGCAGTAGGAAATTTGTTTTAAAATTGACTGTGAACAATATCTCACCTCTGTATGCCTCCCTTTAAATATATGTAAAGTCAGAAAAGCAACATATTTTAAAAAAGGGAAATTCTAAATTTATAAGGTACTACCATGGGTGGTATGTTATGTACCTATTTGTTATTTTGCCATTTACAACAAAACGTGTCTAACACGGACAACTGGACCTCATCTGGTATTTCATTTAGCGCTGGGAGTGTCTGACAGAGCTGTCCTTTCTGTTGCAATTTTATCTGATCAGATATGCATAGGTCTGAACTCACAAAAAGACAGCTTTTTCTTGTCACAAAGTACATATTTAAAAGAGATTCCAATTCATGCTTAGAAGACGTTCCCCAAGATGTGTTGAGAAAGAGAGAGAGAGAAAGATATGCTGGAGTTGGAGGTTAGCAAATTGAAGGTCTTCAAAGCATACCACTCTTTCTCCCTGTATACTTGATTTCTAACACAGCAGAAGTAAAATTCTACCTTAATGCAGTAAATTCTAATAAACATAGCTTTGCTTGATTAACCTTTGGTATTATTTTCAGGAATCCAACAATGTGGAAGTTCTATGAAAAACCATTCAAGAAATCCTCATTGCAGCAACCCAAGACCCTCAACTCAAAAACAGGGCGCTTCGCTGAGCTTCCTTGAGCCTCTGGCTTGGGGCTACACTATCTTGAACAACAACAGTGAGATGTTTCACTCTGGGTCTGATCTATGATTTGCCTTTTGTTGAGCTCCTAAATACTAAATTTATTTTGTTTCCTCAGAAATTAGATTTCTTTAAAGAATCTTTTGATTATATAAGAAGATTTGAAAGTTTTTGCTTGTTGGAAAACTTTCTTGTTAGTAACAACATTATTTTCTGTCTATCCTTGTCATTATGTATTGTGATTTTGCTAGAGGAAATTCATAGAGAATGGGATGGGCACAGGCCCTGTGGTCCATTCTTCAAGTCAGTCCTGGGAGCTAAGGAGTCTAGAAAGTTTTTACTTAGAATGGCATTTTTTGGACATGTTTTGCTTTTGGTCACTTATTTAAAACCTTATGAAAACTTTATCCATGCTTACCTTGTTTTGTTCATGAGAGGCTGGCTGTGGAAAACATCTCTTTAAACCTTTTAAGTGCTGGGAAATGCATATTTTTCAGGTTATAGGCAGCCCAACAATCAGGTTGCAGAGCCCCAAGACATGAGATGCACAAGCAGTGTGTTCAGTTGATTGTTGCCTAGAATATGTTCGCTTACTGGACTAAAATCAGCCTGGATGGGAGAACTTATCTCGCTTACCAGGGCTTGCCAGTTAGCAAGTAATAACAGAGTTAATATACACACTGAAAGCAAGTGTGCCTTTGGAGTAATCCGTGATTTTGGAATGCTGAAGAAGTGAGGATTTTTATCTTCAACCTTTGTAAAAGTGATCAACCCATTTAAAAAATTTTAAGTGCTTTAATGCTTCCTAAGAAGGCAGCTATTTTAATTGAAGTTTTACAGTACACACAATCTATTGTGTCTATTTGACAGAAGTTTCATAATAGATGGATCCATACAACAAGGCAGAGGATTGAGGCTAAAAGAAATGCTCTAGCTGCCGATTGGTTGCCCCTGACAGGCAGCCCTCACTAAAGTACTGGCCTACATAAGTACTCCAAGAAGCCAAGTAGAGAGGTTCAAAGAGGTTTTTATAAAAAATGCCAGAGTTTGGCCCTGTGTTTGAAAAACAGTTACTGGGAAAAAATTTGATAGGAAATTGGGCAAGGATGATGTCTGGTGTTTTCAGGACAGGTTCTGTGTGATACCAGAAATTACAAAATATCCCCCTACCCAGTGGGAACAAATTTGCCATTATATTTAGGCAGCCATTGGAGGGGAAATTCTATAAAAATGGTGAGGAGTCTTTTGTGCATGTCTCACCTATCAAAACATTAAAAAGTTTTAGCTTTCAATATTATGTCATCAAAGTTCCAACTGAGACCAAATGAGGCTGTCAATACTGATACCTTCTAGGTAGAACCTGAAAACACATTGCCTCATGCCTCAGTGTGGAATTGCACAATGGGAAAGAAAGAAAAGAAAGAAAAATATGTAAGATATGTGTATATATATTTTAAAAATTATAGGTACATAATTTAAAAGTCAAGACTTAAAAAAAAATCTATCTGCATCCTTGCAATAGTGAATTGTGCTGACATAAACATTCAAGTGCAGATGTCTTTATTATAGAATGTCTTTTGTTCCTTTGGGTAGATACTCGGGTGAGGCAAAGTCATTACTTGTAACCAGAATGTTTGTATCCCCATAATATCCTGAAATTAAAAAACAAATCTATCTGCAGTCATACTCCTGATTCCTTCTCCCAGAGGAAACCACTTTCTGTTCTTTTCAGAGTTTGTCTCCACATTTCTAAATAATATAATTTACCTATTATTTTTAAATTTTTCAGTTTAGATATTAAAATAGGTAACTAAAGAGATTTAACTCTTTTACGTACATGCACCCACCACTTCCACTATTTTCCATTTGACTAAATCAATATTTAATTTTTATATTATTATTATTTTTTAAATATTATTCTCACCTGGGCAATTTATTGTATTTATATTTTTTATAACCTCGTTTCTTTTTTTATTTTCTAATTTTTCCACATACTAATGACTAGTAAATTCCCAAATATTCTGGCAGAACTGCAATCTCCCCTCCATATATCCAAACAGCAGTTTTGTTTGTTCATTTGTTTGTCTTTCTTTTTAGATATTTCTTAGAGTCCCCTATTTGTCTACTCCAAGTTGTAGTTGTTTTCTATTTTCACATACAAAACCCTGAGATTTCCCATCATGATCCACCTGGGAATTTCTTTTACCTTTTTCCTTGGTTGAATATTGTTTGTCCTGCGTAATATGATGTTTTCCTTTTTCCTTGGCTTACCCTCTGTTGGAGGATAGATCCTACAGTAGCGTCTTGAGAAGGGCTGTAGCTTTAGAGGAACTAGTAGCGGAGATATTTTGCAGTTCACCCTCTTACTGGTTTCCTTTACAGTCTCCTTTAGTTTTCAGCTTTCTCCAATGGCAATGTCAGTTGCCATCCATTCTTCTTTGTAAGTTCTTTGCTTTCATCTCTTATCTGCTGTTGTTTCCTACCCTATTCTCTTTATCCATATGTTATGCATGTTTTATTCCTTTACTGTCATTTTAGTGGGATTATGGGAGGGAGCAAGTAGTAGCACATTTGTTCAATACACCACAGTAAATAGAAATTTCTCATCAGATTTTTAGTTAACACAACTCTAGTAATTAGATTAATTCTGTGTCTATATGTAGTGAAGGGCAGAAGTAGCTCATGAAAAAAAGTCATTCAAGAGGCCAGCTGATGCTTTAAATTGCTACTACTAGCTGAAGATCATGCATTTCTCACTGTTGAGTATGTTGTGGGTTTCTTTTTTTTTTTTTGGTCTTAGTTTTAGTTTCACTAAACAGAATGGACACTAGATGGCTCTATAAAAGCATATATATTCAGAACATTCCATTTAATTCAAAAATTTGAATGCATCATAAAATCTTCTATAACAAAAATTTTAAACATATTTTTAGTTATTAGAAAGTAAATTTAAAACTACCACTATTAAGAAACTAATTAGAAATTTATAAATTTTCCAAGTGTCCTTTGTTGTCAATAAATGTTTATTGAATATATACCACATGCCAGGGACTAGGTGCAGTGCTGCAGCTATGCTGATAAGCAAAATTGACATAACTCTGTCCATGTGGAATTTATTGGCAAAAGAATTTGGAAAGTAAACAAATGATTCCAAATGATAAATTAAACAGTTTCAAGTATGCGAAGTTCTGCAAAAAGGTATAACGTGCTATTCGAACATATATCAGGACAACGTTAGGTAAAAAAAGGCTTTTCTGAGGAAATGAAGCCCCAGCTGGATGAGTAGAAGCTTGAAGCAGCTGGCTGAAAATAGAAAATTGGACATTGTTTAATACAACTTCCAGGTTATCCATTGTAGACTTAAAGTTATTTTATAACTTTATAAATAGTGAAATACTGGTAATAATGATTATTTTCCATAGAAAGATCAATTGGGTCTCATGGAGATACAGTTGATTAGTGTCCTAAAGATATTGACCTATTTTGCATGTTTTAAGCAGATTTGTTATTTCAACACATACACATCCACACATGCACTCTTTGGGTTATCCTTCAAATAGATCATAACATATTACTGGTTCTCTCAAGAATTAATGACTCGAAAAAATTTGGCTAAGATATTAAACTAGAAGCAGCTGGTACATGCTGCTGTCATGGAGAGGATTGAAAGTGGTGAGTGGATATTCACCTTCAGATTGATTGTCTAAGAGAGAGCATTGGGAATCAACAGAGAGGTGACAGGAGGCATCCTAAATGAGGGAGAGGGAAGAGAGCCATCCCACTATGTGAGACTGGAGGTACATGGGGAAGGTCCTCACACATGGGAAAGAGACAGAGGAGAGAATCCTGGGGTTCCACACTCTTTGCCACAATCATTGCAGTCTGAGTGGTGGGAGGGACCTTCTACTGCAGAAGGCCACAGGACTGACATAGGGAGCTGACTGGAGACTGTGCAGCAACATTGCTCCAGAAAGAAGGCACAGTGAGGACCCACTGGTTTGTGAAGCCCTGCACTATGGCTGGTGCCATTTTGAAATCCCAGAGTGCTGCCTCTACCTGGAGGTCAGATCCATTGATACTGCTTCCCCATCATCCCTACTGGACCAGGGAGGCAGCAGGGAGCCTGGGTACTCTCATGAGTCTTGTGAGCAGGAGCTGCATGCCTCCACTGCCATGGGGGACCTGGGTGGGGTGAATGCTGTTGCCGCTGCCTATGGACGTGGGTGGGACTGTGCTCAAGCCATGTGGGCAGACAAACATCACCACCAGCAGATCTGAGCAGGTCAGCTCTCAAGTTTGCCTGGGCTGGCAATCACCACTGCTGACAGAACTAGGCAGGGTAATCACTTAGTCTGTAGCATGTGGACCGCCAGTGACAACTACAGAGTGAGACAGGAGACACAAGAGAGCAGCAGTGCTAAATGCTCATAGTGCATTCACCTCTCTCCCAGGATTGACCTCTGAGGTATGACACAAGTGCACCATCCAGGGACCTGTCTTTCTTTGCAGTAAGTAGGAGAGTTCCCAGCAGAGGAGAACAGGTGTAACACAAATTTATCTGTCTTGAGCTGAGAGAAGAGGTTTCAGATGAGAAGGAATCAGTATAAGAACTCCGGCAACATGAAAAAACAAGTTGTTTTGATACCTCCAAAGGATCACAGTAGGTCTCCAGCAATGGACCCCAACCTAAGGATATTGTCAAAATGTCAGATATGGAATTCAGAATATGGATGGCAAATAAGATGAATGAGATTGATAAGAAAGTTGAAAACCAACATGAAGAAATCTAAAAATAACTTAGGACATGAATGAAAAATTCTCTAAAGGGATAGATAACATAGGAAAAGAGATATAATAGAACTTAAAGAAATGAAACAATCATTTAGGGAATTTCCAAATATAGCAGAAACATTTAAAAACAGACTAAACCAAGCAGAAGAAAGAATTTGAGAGCTTGAAGACCCAGCTTTTGAATATACCCCATCAGTCAAAAATGTGGAAAAAAGAAAAAAGAATGAACAAACCATCAGAGAAATATCAGACTATGTAAAATGAACTAATATAAGAATCATAGGCATTGCTGAGGGAGAAGAATAAAAAGCAAAAAGCATGGAAGACCTATCTGAGGGAGTATGGGAGGAAAACTTCCCTGGTATCTCCAGAGATTTAGATCTCCAGGTACAAGATAGTCATCAAACACCTGGAAATAGCAAATAGGACATCAGCAAGGCACATAGTCATCAATCTGACCTAAGTCAAAATGAAGAAGAAAATTCTATTAGCTGTGAGACAAAATCAATAAGGTATTTACGAAAAACAACAACAACAACAAAAACACATCAGACTAACAGCAGACATCTCAGCAGAGACCTTGCAAGCCATAAAGGATAGGGGTTCCACTTATAGCCTTCTTAAACAGAATAACTGCCAGCCAATCATTTTGTATCTGGCAAAACTAAGTTCCATAAATTGAAGAGAAATAAAGCCTTTCCCAGACAAGGAAACACAGAGGGAATTTGTCATCACTAGACCTGTTCTAAAAGAAATGCTTAAAAGTGTTCTATACATGGAATAGAACATCAAAACTCACCAGTGTGAAAACACAGAAAAGTAAAGCTCACAGCTCTTATAAAACAGTAGCACAAGGGGAAAAACAAAACAACAAGCTATCATTAAACATGATGAACAGAACAGTATCTCACATATCAATACTAACATTGAACATAAAAGGTCTTAATGTTTCACTCAAAAGATATACATGGCAGGCTGGATGAAAAAAAACAATCAAGTACATACTGTCTCCAAGAAAGGCATCTAACTCACAAGGACTCTCATAGACTCAAGAGAAAGAGATGAAAAAAAAAAAAAAAATTCCAAGCAAATGAGAACCAAAAGCAAGCAGGAGTAGCTATTCTCATGTCAGATAAAATAGACTTTAAGTCAACAATGGTTAAAAAGGACAAAGACGGTCATTACATAATGATAAAGGGAGCAATTCAGCAAGAAGATATAACAATCTGAAATATATTTGCACCTAACATAGGAGTTCCCAGATACATAAAACAAATTTTACCAGATGTAAGCCAAGAAATAAACAATAGCATCATAATATCCAGAGACTTCAACTCTTCACTGACAGAGTTGGACAAATCATCAAGGTAGAAAATCAACAAACACTGGATTTAACTGGGACTCTAGATCAGATGGATCCAGCAGACATTTACAGAATGTTCTATCCAAAAACTCACCAGTGTGAAAACACACAACAGTAAAGCTCACAGCTCTTATAAAACAGTAGCACAAGGGGAAAAACAAAACAACAAGCTATCATTAAACATGATGAACAGAACAGTATCTCACATATCAATACTAACATTGAACATAAAAGGTCTTAATGTTTCACTCAAAAGATATACATGGCAGGCTGGATGAAAAAAACAATCGAGTACATACTGTCTCCAAGACATTCTTCTCATCATCACATGGGACATCTTCCAAGATCGATCATATCTTAGGCCATAAGACTAGTTTCAGAAAATTCAGAAAAATTGAAATCACGCTATCTATCTTCTCAAGCCACAATGCAATAAAACTAGAAATCAATTCCAAGAGGGACTCTCAAATCTACAGGAAATCGTAGAAACTAAACAAACTGCTGCTGAATGATACTTGGGTCAATGATGAAATTAAAATGAAAAAAATATTTTTCGAACTGAACAACAAAGAGGACACAAGCTTTTGAAATCTATTGGATATGGTAAAAGCAGTGCTAAGGGGGAAGTTCATAGACTTAAATGCTTACATCAAAAAGGCAGAATGATCACAAATTAAGAACCTCATGTCAGACCTCAAGGAACTAGAAAAAGAAGAACAAACCAAACTCAAAGGCAGCAGAAGGAAAGTTTAGAGCAGAACTAGATGAAATGGAAACCAACCAGCCAAACAAAAAACAAACAAAAAAAACCTCCCAAAGATCAAAGAAACAAAAAGTTGGCTCTTTGAAAAGATAAACAAAATTGATAGACCACTAGCTAGATGAACTGGAAATAGAAGAGAAACGACTCAAATAAGCTCAATCAGAAATGAAAAAAGAGGCATTACAATTGATACCACAGAAATATACAATAACATCCGTGACTACTATGAAAACCTGTATACACACAAACTAGAAAACCTAGAGGAAATGGATGAATTTTTGGAAATACACAACTCCCATGCCTGAACCAGGAAGAAGTAGAAATCCTGAACACACCAATAACAAACAGCAAGATTGAAACAGTAATAAAAAATCTCCCAACAACAAAAAGCCCAGACCAGACAGATTCACAGCCAAATTCCACCAGACCTGTGGAAGAAGAACTGGCATTTATTCTACTGAAATTGTTCCATAACATTGAGAAGGAGGGAATCCTCCCTAACTCATTCCATGAAGCCAGTATAACCTTAATATCAAAGATAGGAAAGGACACACCAAAACCAGAAAACTACAGACCAATATCCCTTATGGACATAAATGTAAAAATCCTCAACAAAATACTAGCAAACTGAATTCAACAGCACATCAAAAAGATAATTCATCATGATCAAGTGTGTTTCACCCAGGGATGTAAGGATGTTTCAATATATTCAAATCAATCAATGTGATTCACCATATAAACAGAACTAAAAACAAATACCCCATGATCATTTCAGTAGATGCAGAAAAAGCATTTCATAAAATCCAGCACCCCTTCATGATAAAAACCTTCAACAAACTAGGCATAGAAGGAACATACCTAAAAATAATAAAAGACTATATATGACAAACCCACAGCCAACATCATACTGAATGGGGAAAAGTTGAAAGCACTCTCTCTAAGAACTGGAACAAGACAAGTATCCTCACTGTCACCACTTCTATTCAACATAATTCTAGAAGTCCTAGCCAGAGTAATCAGGCAAGAGAAGGAAATAAAGGACATACAAACAGGAAAGAGGAGGTTAAACATCTCTTTTCACTGATGATATGATTTTGTATCTAGAAAACCCTAAAGACTCCAGCAAAAGACCCCTAGAATTGATAAACGAATTCAGCAAAGTCCCAAGATACAAAAATCAATGCATACAAATCAGTAGCATTTCTATATACCAATGACAGTTGAGCTGAGAATCAAATCAAGAACTCAATACCATTGACAATAGCTGCAAAGAAAGTTAAATATTTAGAAATATACTTAACCAAGCAGGTGAAAGATCTCTACAGGAAGAACTATAAAACACTAATATAAGAAAGTATAGATGACATAAACAGATGGAAGAACATCCCATGCTCATGGATTGGAAGAATCTATATTGTTAAAATGTCCATACTGCCCAAAATGATTTACTGATTTAATACAATTCCATTCAAAATATCAGTCATTTTTTTTGCAGATCTAGAAAAAGTAACCCTAAACTTAGTAAGGAACCAAAAAAGAGCCTGAAAGCCAAAGCAATCTTAAGCAAAAAGAACAAATCTGGAGGTATCACATTACCTGACTTCAAATTATACTTCAAGGCTGTCATAACCAAAACAGCATGGTACTGGTATAAATATAGATATACAGAGTAATGGAACAGAATAGAGACCCCAGAGATAAAGCTATATACCCACAACCAACTGATTTTTGACAAGCAGGTAAAAACATACACCAGGGAAAGGACAACCTATTCAATAAATGGTGCTGGGAAAATTTGATAGCCACATGCAGAAGAATGAAACAGGATCCTTATCTCTTTTCATACAGAAAAATTAACTCAACATGGATTTAAGACTTAAATGTAAGATGTGAAATCACAAAAATTCTACAAAAAATGTAGGAAAAACTCTTCTAGACATTGGCCTAGAGAAAGAATTTATGACTCCAACCCCAGTGGAAAATACAGCAAAAACCAAATAAATAAATGGAATAATTAAATTAAAAGTTTCTGCACAGTCAGGGAAATAATCGACAAAGTAAACAATGTACAGAATGGGAGAAAATATTTGTAAACTAAACATCTGACAAAGGACTAATATCCAGAATGTACAAAGAACTCAAACAAATCAGCAAGAAAAAATAAATAACCACATTAAAAAGTGGGTAAAAGACGTGAATAAAGAACAGAGTTTTATCAAAACAAGATAGACAAATGGCCAACAAATGTGAAAAAATGCTCCATGTCACTAATCATCAGGGAGATGCAAATTAAAACCACAATGAGATACCACCATAATCCTATTAGAATGGCCATTATTAAAAAATAAAAAAAAAAATAGACGTTGGCATATGTGTGGTGAAAAAGGAATGCCTATACACTGTTGGTGGGACTCTAAATTAGTACAACCTCTATGGAAAACAGTGTACAGAGTCCCTGAAGAACTAGAAACAGACCTACCATTGAGTCCAGCAATCCCATTACTGGGTATCTACCCAAAGGAAAGGAGGTCACTATACCAAAAAGACACCTGTACCCAAATGTTTATTGCAGCACAATTCTCAGTCGCAAAGGTATGGAATCAACCTGATCGCCCATCAATTGATGAGTGGATAAAGAAAATCTGATATGCATAAATACACACACACACACACACACACACAGAAACACATACACACACGTATACCACAGAGTACTACTCAGCCATGAAAAGGAATGAAATAATGAAATAATGTCTTTTGCAGCAATTTGGATGGAACTGGAGACAATTATTCTCAGTGAAGTATCTCAGGAATGGAAAAACAAACACCACATGTTCTTGCTAATAAGTAGGAACTAAACGATGGGTACACATGGTTATATAGTGGTGCAAAAGACATTGGACACTAAGAAGGGGGTAGGCTTGGAAGGGGAGTCAGGGGTAAATCTTACCTATTGGGTACAATGTATGTTACTCTGGTGACAGGTACACTACAAGCCCTGACTTCAACATTATATAATTCCTCCATGTAACAAAATTGAAATGAAAAATTAATTTGAAAAGGAATTAATGACTCAATACATTTGAGAAGTGCTCATTTAATATTTATATTACATTTATAATTATATTCTCTTTTAAAAATTATCAATGCACAATATGCCATGGACATCTTTTTTTATCCATCTTAAAAAAGAACTAAGCCATCAGTTCTTACACTGTTTTTTCACAGGAATCACATACCTAAAAAGTATGCATAGTGCCTAGCTGAAATGAATCAATCACTCTAGAATTTGCCTTTGAAAAAGCACGTTGAGTGTTACAAGTTTAGAGGAATTGAGAAAACAATTTCTTGGACAAGGCGAGTCTAGCGATTTTCTATGCTCTATTGGACAGCATGGCACATGACAGTTTTCAGACCAGGAGGATTACTGTTCAGTTACTACATATGAATCTAAATTGGTACTCTGGCATTTGTCTCTATTTTCTTCCCTGGAAGAGGAAAGCTCTAATGAGTGCCTCAATCTGGGTTACCCAAGAGTAACTGATGTAATTTCGATTCCATATTATTTAGTCTTCCGTAGGTACTTTCTGAATATTGCTTATGGGTCTAGTTCTTGAGTTTAGTAATGAGGGAGATCACTTTGTCTGCTTCAGTGACTCAGAGTAGAGGCAGACACATACATCTATTATGATATTAATAATAGAGAAAAATAGGTGCTACACAGTTACCATGGAAACACTATTAAATGAGCAAAGAGTATCAGGAGATTTTAACAGAAAGGTGATACTTAAATATGGTCATAAATTTTCCTCTGGAATAAAATATTTATTTAGTCTTTTAATTATTAAAGTAGTACATGAATCCACTCTTGTTGCAGAACATTAAATTAAGGCCTTTAAGGATGAATTAGGGAGATGAGTCTAGAGGGAAGAGTACATGCTAAAGAGTGGAAAATCACAAGCAAAACAGGTATAGGAGAGCATGGCATATTTGGGGAATGTGAGTAAGCAGTTCAATGTAAGTGGAGCATAAGATATTGTGGGGAGTGATTGGAGATGAAATTGCAAAGAAGGTTGAGTCAAGGTTATAAAGGGCTTTGTATAGTATGTTTATATTTTCCCCTTTGGCTATGGGGAACCATCAAAAAGTTTTAGGCAGAGAGGAAAACTTGAGTGTGCCTAGATTAGGAAGATCACTTTGGAAATGGACTAAGATGGGGAGGGTCTTCAAGCAGAGACTTACAGATTTACATCCGCATAATTTATTTTAAATCTCGCACAAGTACGGGTATTGTTATTTCCATTTTCTGAATGAAGAAATTAACATCTAGAGGAATCAGGTAATGTTTTTCCAAGGTCTTGAGCTAATAAGTGACAGAACAGAGATCTGACCTCATGCATCCTGACCCAAGCCCAGGTGTTGTGCTCTAGTGTTTGTGCCATTCCAGGGAGGTTATCAGAATTGTTAGGTGAGAAATACAGAAGACACTGAGGGTAGTGGGCATAAAGCAACCAGAGATCAGTTAGGGACAATAGTGTGTGTTACTGACTAGTTGTGGGACAGCAGTCTGAAGAGTTTGGGGGCTGGAAATTAGAAGACCTGGGTTCTCATCTCAATTCTGATCTTGACTCAGTCGGTGATTGTGGAAAGTCACTGAAACATTTTGTGATTCCACATAGTTCTCTGAAGAGTGGGGAGGTTGGTTTACTAATTTCTAGGGTCCCTTCCAACCTTAAAATTCTACGTTTCCTCGTAAGTATCACCTCTGGCTGATGTGTTTACAAACAGTGTCACAGAACAGGTAAGGTTATTCAGCATTTCCATTTCAATTCAAGATGCGATAAATGTCTTTTCTGTTTCTTTGGTATCATATGTGTGCCCTAAATGTAGGACATACCACATTACATTGTAATTGCTTACAGGGGTAATATCAAAAAATATTTAACAAGCAGTTTGGCATAGACACTAACCTAACAGGAGGAACACAGTTGTAAACAAGCGGAATGGTCAACTGGTGCATACAAGCCAGGTATCAGTTTGCAATGCTCACGTGTTTGAGTCTCTTCTAGACTGTAAGTGACACAAGGGCAGGAATTGTGTCTTTCTGATTTTGGAGCCCAAGTCCTAAGGCAGTGCTTGGCTCATAGTAGGTGCTCAATCAATATTTTTTGGATGAACAAATAAATAAATAATTTCCAGCATTTCCTCGGTGTCTGACAATATGCATGGCTATGTTGACTGAGATTGTCATAAAAGAAAAGAATGCCCAACAACTTTGCCTTTGGAAGAAAGCTGCCAACCCTGGGGGCATGTAGTCACAGAAATACCGAAGACACCGGACATTCATTAATTTCCAAAGACCTTTTATTCCTTCTTTAGAGAGTCAATTATACCATACAACTTGAGCTACTTAAATTTTATCTTTTTTTCCATAAAAAAGTATTTCAAGGGCAAAAAACTCATTTCTTCAAACTCACTTTTTATGCCGTGGCATTTTCTAGTAAAAGTTTTAAAACATGCCATTGTAGGTTTAAGTTTTATCAGCATCTCAGGGCTCTCCTTTCAATCTCTGCTTGACAGTTTCTCCTTTCCCTGGTTGTCTAATCACGTACACTGTGATTATGAGTCTTCCATAAGCCCACGAAGGCCGAGTTCTCATTTTTAATTTATCTTGGAAGCAGCTGTGAGAAAACACACACATACACACACACACACACACACACACATACACACACCCCAGTCAAAACATGTTGGTTAAAACCCCTTTTCTGTTGCATGTATTATACAATGTCCAGTTTCCTTCTCTCCAGGATCCCTTAACTGCAGCATCAATATCAGGATTAAACTGGTAAAACAGCTATATTAAAGTCATGGAGCTCCAAATAAGTGTTTAGAAAATGCATATCTTTAAAACTCTGAGTATAGTATTTCTAATTTTTAATTCTATTGTATGAGGCTACTTTCTCCACTTCTTTTTTAATTTTTAAAACATTTTCATTTTTAATTATTAAGGATACATAATAGATATACATAATAGATATGTACATAATAGATGTACATATCTATGGGGGTACATGTGATGTTTTGATGTAGGTATACAATGCGTGATGATCAATTCAGAGTAATTGCAGTACCCATCACCTCAAGCATTTATTGTTTCTTTGTGTTAGGAACATTCTAATTCTACTCTTTTAGCTATTTCAAAATATACAATAAATTGTTGTTAACTGTCGTCATCCTATTGTCCATTTCTCTTCTATTTTACAATATTAAGATTTTTCCCTAATATAAACACTTGGTGATTTTTTGACAGAATTTGAATATCTTCCAATTGTACATTTTAGTATCTATCTGGGATTTTTCTCCAGATGGAGTCAGTTCTTTCATGGTTTGAATTAATGGCATGTTTGTTAGCTGAAATGCGATGATGGATGCATGACATGTGGAACAGAGGTATACAGGAGTGTCATTAAGAGCATGAGCTCCAGAGTCTGCAGCCCAAATTCACATCCTTGCTCTGCCCTACCCGGGTTGTACTTCCTGGGCAAGTTACTTTACCTGATTCTTAGTGTTTCAGATACTTAAAGTGGGGTAGTTATCGTGGCTAGGTTACAGAGCTCTTATAAATCACTTAGCACAGGATTTGAAACAGGGTAAGCTCAAAATAAATGTTGGTGTGAAAAGCAAAAGCATCATAGAACTGTAAAGCTCATATATATAGTCATGTGTTGCTTAATGATGGGAATACATTCTGAGAAATACATCCTTAGGCTATTTCATTACTATATGAACATCATAGAGTGCATCTACGCAAACCTGGATGGTATAGCCTACTACACACCCAGGCTGTAAGGCATAGCATATTGCTCCTAGGCTACAAACCTGTATAGCAATTGTAACTCAGTGATAAGTATTTGTGTCTCTACACATATCTAAACATAGATAAGGTACAGTTAAAATGCGGTATTATTGAGAAGGAAAACCCCCATCTATTACTTGGCACATTAGCCACCTGAGACCCCCACCCCTCACGGAAGACCCGCATTAGCAATATACTAACCTATTACCTGGTGCATCAACTAATGCATTACTTGGCACATCAGCATAACATTAAACCTATTACCAGGCGCATCAACTAACCTATTACCTGGCAGCGTATTAGCCACCTGAGACCCCAACCCTCGGACCACCCCAACTTAATAAAAGTGGGAAAAATTGGGCATACGGGGTGCAGAATTTGGTGGTGAGACCCCTCTGAGCCCGCTGGTGAATAAACTTTGATTCTCCGACTTTCCGTGTGCCGCTGGGTTTGTCCTTGGAACCACCCACTGTAACACTTCCTGTAACATTATAACCATATGGGATCACTACCGTATATGTGGTCCATCATTGAAATATCATTATATGGCACATAACTGTGTACATATTATACATATTAGATATAATATTATTCTTCAGCAAGAAATCATGGTTAGCTACTTCAAAATTCATTTCTTAACTGAATTTCATTTTTTGATATTGATTGATTGATTATTCATTCCCACATTTTATTTTTAAGCACAGCACATTGTGCATACAAAGGTAACCCTGGTGGTTACATTGGATTACTTCCAGCCTCCATCGACTATACTGTTGGACTGTTACTCTTCCTTTACTATTAATATTTAAATATCATAGTAATGTCTTGGACTCCTTCCTACCAGGACAAGATACCCAGTATCTCTCATAAAAATTTTTCTATGGTCCTCTCTGCTTCTGCTTATACTTCCCCTGAGTTGTCTGTACTCACATCTTCTCCTCTATTCCTTATCTTTTCTCTCCACTCAAGCCACCTCCAAATGGCTCAATCCTTTTTTTCTTCGTTTTCTCAAAGCACCACTCACATAAGACATTTATGTGTATTAGATTTTTATTTTCCGAGGATTTGGAAGGATTTTCTGTATCATGGAAAAGTGTGTTAGGTGATCTAAAACTGGATATTTCACACTTTTCTTCATAAGAGTTCCTCTTCCCTCTACAGGGAATTTCTCTACTCGTAACTTTGTTCCTGAATCTCCTGTTTTCCTGCCTTGGAGCTGTCCCATCTTTCCAAAGGCTCCCTATTCATTAATCTCCTCCTCACACAGGCCCCAGAACTCAACCTTTCTCCAACTTTATCACGTAGAACGATTCAGTTTCCTCTGTTGGTTTTAGCCCATTTTGGCTATGTCCTGAGGGCTTTGGTTTTCTGAATAAACAATTTCTCCTTAAGATACCGCTGGGAACTTTAAAATAATTTTCCTTCACCACCCTTAGCTCAAAGATAAATAAGCTAATTTTTGCTCTTACAGCCACAGTTTATTCTCAGCCAATTGATACCATTCTCTTCCTTTCTCATTCTTCTCGGACAGTCCTGGCCTCTTTGTTACTCTTTGAACCCCAAAGCTATTAATATCAGCCACATATTCACCAAACATATTTCTACCTCAGGGCCTTTGTACTTGTTATTCCTTCCATCTAGAAAGCTCTACATTCAGATATCAAATGATTTAAAACTTCACTTCCTTTGAGCTCTTCTGACGACCATTTACAAAACAGCCAGTCCTTCCTGGTACTTTTTCTCTCTCTCTTTTGAGAAATCACAACCTTCCATATTATACATTTACTTACATTCTGGTTATTGTCCACTAGAAGGTAAACTCCATGAGGTTGCAGACTTTGTCCTGTTTACTGCCATATCCCAGCACAATATCTGGCACGTAGGAGAGTCCCAATACACTTTTGATGATTGAATCAGTAAGTGCAGTATTAACGGTAGACACCAGGTACTTTTGGGGCACAAAAAGGCGAACTTTGTTTAGGAGTGGTCAAGGAAAGCTGCATAGAGGAGGAAAAATAAGCTGGATGAACAATAAGCAAGGATAAGGAGAGCCTTCTTGTGAGAGAGGCAGTATCATGTGTAAGGGCATGAAAGAATGAAGTGCTTTTAGGAACCATAAGATTTTAATACCGCCAAACTGTAAGTTCTGCGTGTGTATGCAGGGCGGCCTTGCTCTAAGTACTGGCCACAAACCTGGTACACTGGTACAGATTTGTGGATAAGCTAATGGAGCTCAGGACCCCTCAGTTGAATATATGTTTAGAAAGTTATGTTTTCATAAAATTTACAGAAGTAAGATATTTTAACCAGAATTGATCAAAACAGCTGTCTCTTTCCATTCTGACTCACCTCTGTCACCCTTCTCATGTTGGGTGGTGTTGAAATGGTCACAGGCAATTTTGGGAAGATGAGCTGGGATTCTTTTAGTTTCTCTTTGGTGTAATACTATTATGCAATTCACAGTTACTTCTGTGTATAATTATGTTTTTGCTGACCATCTCTGAATACCTTCAGGGAATGCAATTAATAGAACCCACTGCCTCAACTCACTGACATCAAGACATGAAGATGTAGGACCCAGAATCACACTGACATAGGAATGTGTCTTTGGTGTCCAATACCAGAGGCGGGAGGGCAGTGAAGAGACACAGGTGAGAAAAATTTAGGGCCAGAAGCTACTGTGCAGAAAATTCTTCAAAATCTTCCAGCTCATATGTAAAAGAAACTTGACATTTTTCTCAATTTGAAAACAATCATGACCATCTATGTGCATTGCCTATAACAAGCCAAAACAAGCTCCTTAACCCACCAATAATTAAAAACCTCAACAAATAGTCGAAGTCCAAATTAAGGCTTGGGCCCCGATGGCTCCCATCTTCCTTCCCCAGCACCTCCCCCCACCCAACCCAATGTTTAGCTCTCTCTATGCTGAGTCACCCTGGACTTCCAGACGTGGATTAAATGCCATATTATGTAGCTGGATGATAGAATCTGGAATGTGGAGATTAAGGTCCCAGCAGAGTGAAATTTGGTCAATTAACAATGGAAAAATGAAGGGAGCCAAACAGATAAATTCACCCTCCTTTTTAATTTCCTGTAAGGTATGGCTTTTCCTTGGGGGCGGGTGCAGGGGAACAAACCCAGAAAGTCCTCTTGCTGAGCAAGCACACTGCTGAGAGATGTGATAATTTTCTTTGCAGTTTGTTGTAAAATGCTGGCCAGCAGGGGTGCAGTGCATTGTTTTCAATCTTTCCTTGCCTCACTTCTTTTATTCTTCATCCTCACCTCCCTTGGCTTGCACCTTCTAACTTAAGTGTCAGCACTTCAATCCTCGGGTCAGGCTCTTGCTCATGGCAATCCACTTGAGAAATTGTGAGAAATGAACCATGACAGTACCAGTGGGTCTAAAAAGAAAGGGAAGACAATGACAGATGAACGGCAAGTTAATTTAAAAGAATTTCAGGATCAATTTAATGCTGGAGGATGAGGGGGTGGAATGAATTGATGATTCCTAGGTTTAAGGCGTGGGTGTTAGGTGAATCATGGTGCTGAACAGGTAATACATTAGGAGGAGTAGGTTTTAGAATAAATAACAAATTTGGTTTTAGACTTGTTGAATTTTATGTGTCCTGGATGAAGAATTAATGGCTGGAGAGACCTTTACTCTGGGAGAGACTGGAAAGTGAAAAGTGAAGCTGGTGATCCTCAGGGAAGACAAACCCAGGCGTGATTATAAGCAAAGGATGCAAAGAATTAGGAAAGCAAAATGTTTCCAGGAAGGAGAGGACAACTGTGAAAAATGACATAAAGATCTCATGAAATGGGTAGTGTCCAAAGAATCTATTCTATTTAATAATTAGGATGTCACAAGTGATCTTGCAGGAGCAGATTTCATGCAGTGGCCTGCAAAGAAGCCAGAAAGCATGGGATCTAGGGGTGAAAGATCACTCGCCTGCAAGATCCGGTTTTTTGCTTTCTCAGATCATGCTCCTGGGCTTATGAGCATAAACCTGTGCAGAGGGAACCCTGTTGATAGACATTAGAAATTCTTATTGTCTTTCACTGTTGGTCAGCAATCTATTTATCCATCTCTGATTAACTCCTGCCAAGTGGTCCCATAAAAATTATTCTAAACTTTTGTCCTTAATCTCAACAAGATACTAACCCATCCGACAATAGCAACACCCAGTCAATACTCGATTATTGTTACCTACCATCCTTGTTTGCCTTGGACCAAGGGATTTCCTGGGAAGTGGGACTTCAAGTGCTAAAACTGGGAAAGGCCTGGGTGAGCCAGAATGGGGTGGTTATCCTGTGTACTCCCATCTTTTTTATTGAGAGTGACAGCTTATGGGACCTTATTCTTTCTCTGCCATGCAATTTTTCTTTGATTTCCCCATCTTCTGATCTTATTCCTATAAGAGGAAGAATTACTTTTTTTCTGTTTCCAAATACAAATCCTACAGCTATGTCCTGATACATTGGCCCTTTTCTTTGGAATTTTGACACTTCAAGCGCCATCTCCTTTTTGTCGTTTTCAATGTTTCCCTTTCACCAAGCTTCTTCCTTCCACCTAGAAACACGCTTGTCTCTCCCCAACCATGGAGGAGCAGCTTCCCTTGACCTTTTCCCTCTCTCTCCTTCCCTAGCATATCACATTTCTTGAGAACAGGCTGTGAACTCTACCTGAACTTCCTCATTAGTTCTTCTCTTGCTTTTGCCCTCAGCCTTTCACTGAAACACTTCTTATAAGATGGACAAGTGGGTCAACCAATGGTCTTTGTTGTTTTTTATTGTTTCACTCTTCCAGATTCTCTGGTGTTTTCACTTGTTGATTTTTCTTCTGGAAATGCTTTCCTTTCTTGGCTTCTATGACACTGTCCCATCCTGATACTTCCTTTAGCTCTCTGTTTCTTTTTGTCTCCTTTAATAACTTATTTTTCTCTTTCCATTCTCTAAACTTTGGTGTTCTTCAGTGTTTTGCACTGACTCTTCTCTCCATTCTACTAGTTGGCCATTTTATTTATTTTTGTGAGTTTAACAATTATTTCAAACACGGTTCCAAACCCTTCATCTCTGTTTCCAGAGCCTCTCTCTTATTTCCAGCTACACCTTGAATATCTTTAACCAGAAATCCTCCTCAACTCTAACCTTAGCATGTCTAAGTCTGAATTTTGGATATTCTTCCAACCTGTCCCCACCAATAAACACCTCCTCTTGCTGAGTCCTTTATTTCTTTTAATAGTCTACCAGTTTTTATGGTCACCTGTGCTCAAAAGCCTGAGATTGCATTTCTCCATCCTAAGGAGTTCCTTTGTTCTAATAAAAATTTAATCAATTAAACTTTGTGGCGTCCATCTCAGACATATCTCTTGCATCTGTTCCTTTATCCTGTCCTCTTGCTATCAATACCCTAGGTTAGGCCCTTATGACATCATATCTTTCTCACACCCTAGCCATTATTCTTATTTCTGATCTCCTGACACCATGCCATTCTGTGCTCTGCTTGCTTAGATTGACTTTCAAAATTCCCTAAAATATGACCTACAACTACTTTTTAAAAAACCATCACTCCTAGGAGTCCCCTGAGCACATCTGTGTTCCACTACAAGTGGTCTCTAGCTATTCCTGCAATATTAGTATCTTCCATGATGAATCACTGCATTGCCCTCTGCCCACACTTTTCTTCTTTTTTTTTTATTTATGCAGCACATATTTTAAAAACTTTATTGTGTAGAATAACATAAAATGCCAAAAAAAGCCCCAAACAAACAAAAAGAAAACACTCAAAGTACACGGTTCAGTGATTTACCACACAGTGAATAGTCATCTAGCCAAGAAATATAACATTGCCAGAACTCCTCATTCAATGTGACCACTTTCCTTATTTTGCCTCGCTGCCCACACTTTTCTATTCTTCTAGGGTGACACTGTCCCACGGTAACTACAAACCCATGTTGATTCATTTCCTCTAATATCTTCCAAATCCCTCATGAATTTTTGGCCTTCTGGGCATTTACCATCTATAACTTTCTTTTGTTATCCTTTTGTAGTGTGAACCATGTTATGTCCCGTTGAGATTAAAATTCTGCAATGGCAGAGACTGCTTCCGACACTTTCACATGCCCTTTATAGTGACTTGTGTTCAGTTGATGTTCAGTAAAATTTTTGTTGAAATGTCTTAAGTTCGTATCTTCTATCTCTGAAACATTATTTTAGAAACTTTTGGAATCGCATTCATTCCCGTTTGTTGATTAGAAAGGCAAAGGCATAGCTGAAGCAAATGGCCACCAGGTGGCAGTGCTGCAGAGCCGCTCGGTAATGCAAGCAGAAACAATTCACTAGGACATTTTCTGCCCTTACCTACAGAAAATGACAGGATCATAGATGTTAGCTTTGGAAGGAACCTTAAGACCCTTCAGTTCTACATTCTACTTGTAAAGATGAGGACATTGAGGCCCAAGATACAGAAATATATGGAGAGAGTGGAGGTGAGAGAGAGAGAGAGAGAGAGAGAGAGAGAGAGAGAGAGAGTGCAAACGTGAGCATGCTAGAAAGGATTTTCAGTTTTAAGTTTTTTCCCAGTGAGGGAGGTGAAGTTATGACTATGGAGATCTGTTAGTTGGGATACTTTTGATTGCAGGTGTCAAAAATTCAACGTAAATTGGTTTTTACATGAAAATGAGAGTGGGGTGGTTATTAGCTCAAGTATCTAAAGAGTCCAGGGATAGGCCTGGCTTCAGGCAAGGCAGGATCCAAGGATCCAGTCTTCTCTCTGCATCTCTGTGTTCTGCTTTCCTGTGTGGAGGTTTTATTTTAGGCTTTGTAGTGTAGCCCCAGCCACTCTTGCCTTACATTAACCTACCGCTAGAGTGTCTGCAAAGAAAATAACTTTTTCCCCAATAGTTTCAACAAGAACCCTGATATTGATCTCATTAGGCAGACCTGGCTCACATGTTCCAGCTGGAGCGTATGGAGAGGTGGGCCTCATTTACTTCTAAGAGGAATGAGGGTGGTTTGGAGTAAGGTCAACATGCATAGTTTTTCAGGATGTTGATAGCATGAAGGTGCCTGGCTGAGGTGGTGACTTGGGGCTGAAATCCAGCCTGAGCTCTGCTTACTGAGGCATGATCCATGGGGGCTGCATCTGCTTAGACAGCAAACTTTTTCTAATTTTCCTGAGGACACTTCATGAGTTGGCTAATTATCAGAAGATTGAATGAATGCAGAGTAGATCTAAACAAAAATGTCCACTTCAGGTGGCAATTTTTAAAAATAGCATTATTAACTTTGATTTTATTTTGCTTTATTTCTTTCTTTGTAAATAGGAGGCAGGGGTTGCGTTATACAGTATGTGTGGGATTTAGAGTCAGAATGCCTAGGTTAAAATATTGGCGCTGCCACTTTGCTAGTTGTGTTAATTTGGAGAGTTTTAATATTTCTCAGTCCTCAGTTTACCTATACGTGAAAACCACATTTCAGAAAGGTTGGAGGATTAAATGACATGTATAAAATTCTATCACAGAGCCTAGGACATAGTAACAGCTTAATTAATATGAATTAATTATGGCAGTTTTAAAACACAGACCTCAGATTCTTTGCTATTACTGCCAGAGAGAGGTGGGGCCTATGTCCTCTTCTCTTAAGTTAGGAGATGCTTATAATTGCATCAACCAATAGGGTATGGAGAAGTGATACCATGTGACTTCCGAGCTGAGCTCATAAAATGTCACACAGCTTTCTCCCTAAATGAAGCTTAGAATGCTTCCCAGAAATTTCCTCTTGGGATAACCCCTCTCTGAACCCAGCCACAATGCTGTGAGAAGCTCAAGGCGCACGGAGAGACATATCCCTCTGTAACCTCTCAGAGAGAGGAATGTCCAAGAAGTTGGGGGCCATGTTTTAATAAATAGCATATGTTGTGGAAAGTGCTAAGATGAGTATGATTTTCCTATATGTACTTATTTTCTTGATTGCTACAAGTGTCTATCACTGTGCAGTTTAATTTTGTGTCAATTTGGCGAGGCTGTGATGCCCAGTTGTTTAGTCAAACATTAGTTTAGATGTTGCCTTGATGGTATTTTTTAAATGTGATTAACATTTAAATCAGTATACTGATTTACTCATGTATTTATATGAGTAAAGTGGATTATTCTCCATAACGTGGGTGGGCCTCATCCAATTAGTTGAAGGCCTTAAGAGCAAAGACTGAAGTTTTCCAAAGAAGGAATTCTCAAAACATGGAAACCCTCACTGAGCTGAATTTGGACTCAAGACTATAACATCAACTATCACTTGAATTTCCAGTCTGCCAGCCTGCTTTATGAATTTCAGACTTGCCAGACCCACTATCGCATGAGCCAATTCCCAATTCCTTAAAATAAATCTCTCTGTCTCTCATAGATAGAAAATCTCTTATATATAAAATCTTACTGGTTCCGTTTCTCTGGAGAACTCTGATTAATACAATAACCAAACAATAATGACAGAGACAGAAATCCTCTTAACAGAATAACTAAATTTCAACTAGTAGATGATTTGGGTACTTGGTATCTGAATCCACACTTTAGAATTATCGAGTGCTTATGCAGTTGTTAAGTTATTCTACATATATTTAACTTTACAACCTTTATAAGAATGCAAGCCCATGTCAATGCTAATCTTATATCTTCCAAATTCCCATTGCATAGAACTCAGCTCAATAAACCTCTACTGATAACTCTTCAGCAGTATGTGCACAAGTTTGCCATGAGGCATATAAAACTATCACGGTGATGACTGTCACTTGTTTAATCACATTCTTAATTGACATTTTTTGTTCCCCTGTCTCATTGACTCATTATGTAAATGTCATCATTGTGAAATTAGTATTTGAAGGTAAGAATGGGATAATAGTTTCTCCTGTTTACATAGAGATTTGTAATCTAATAGCTGGAGATATTAGGTGAACACTTACAAAGTGTTCTCTTGGGGGAGTATATGAAAGATGTAGCTCTGTGATTTAATGAATTGACTCAAATCATTCTCCACCCCTCACTGACCTTTATGAATTCTATGTCTAGATGTTTTTTTCATTTATCTCATCTGAGCCTAGGTGATAGAATCAACACAACTTTTTTCAAATTTCTATGTAATCTTATTAAAAACATTCTGCATTTTGTTAAATTATGCTGAACTTTTAAGAAGAGAAGCAAATGGTATTATGCAGAAATTAACCAAGAATCAAAAGACCTAGGTGCTATTGCTTGGTCTTGGCTCTTTCACTAATTTGATAAGGATCTCTAAACACACATCCTCATAGCTTCAATTTTTATCTGAAACATAAACAGTTTGAAGATTGTATTCTATTGTTGGGTAACTATTAAAATTTTACTTGGAATTATTTCTGAAGATATCTTTTTTGCCAAGCTCCTATAGAGAGTCATTGCTAAGATGTTGCTAAGGGGAAGCAGTTGAGATGTGTCTAATTTATAGTTTATAATTTATTAATTGTCACCAGCTGCAGGAAAAAGAAAGCAATTAGCAGATGGTGATATGTAGGAGTGAATTTTTAGAAAGTAAAAAAAAAGGGTAATATATATCCTGTAGATGGAGGGGTAACCTAGGCAATTGCCCCTGAGCTAGAAGAGAGATTATAACAAAAGCATGAACTGTGGCTGGAAAGAAGAGTAAATTTCCAAGTTAGGGAGTTTTAGGCAACTAAACAATTGGAGCTTTGATAGGGCTGCAAGAAAAAATTATTCCATCCAATTAAGAAGTAAAAAGATTTTCTGGCATTAAGTCCATTAAATAAAGGAAGGAAATTCTAGAGACAGTGTGGATGTGCATGAATCTACCTAGGATCTTTAGAATAAAAGGTCTCAGGACTGCTTCAGATAAAGATAGAACAACTTCTCTTCCTCCCATTCCCCCTACAATGAGCACTAGCCTAATGGTTTTCTAACATTATTTCTGAACCAATAAACCTGAGCCCTTTCTGAGTAGGCGCATTGCCTACCTCAAGCCTTGCCTTTCAGTTTTCAGCTCTCATTTGCAGTCCCACCTACCTAGTAGATATCTGCAGGATCCTGACTGATCTGGAGTCTTGATGGGCAGTCTTGTTTCCTAAAAGGGACAGACCATGCTATTAAAAAATTCAGTTATTTCAATCTGCTTCTGCTTCAAAACAGGACATTCCTTTAGCCTGGATACTGGGAAGACACTTGTGGCAGTATACAATCCATACATTCCAAAACTTCTCCTAAGCAGCAAAATGTCTTTGGAAATATGGGATGTCTTTGTAAATCTGATGATAATGAAAGCCTACAAAGTGGCAGGCTCTATGCATGCATTTTGCATGTTCTCAAAGCAACTTTACCAGTAGTTATTATCCTCATTTGACAAAGAAGAAACTAAGATTCAGACAGCTCAAGGTGTCACACAGGAGAGGTAACAAAAGGTGTCTTCAGTATTCAAACCCGGCATGGCTAACTCTTTCCCTTATGCTGCTAAGCCTGTGTGGCTCTGAATGAGTTACTAAGTTTTCTGTGTCATTTTACCGTGACTAAATTAAAATTTGTAATACTTGGCTTATGATGTCATTTATTTATTGAAATGTATGTTTAGGGGCTAGAACTTGTAAGGCTAAAGTTTTGATAGACTCAAAAAGGTAAAACTGAAAGATGAAGTACTTGGAATTTTTAACGAAAACCCCTTCATGCCTCTGAGACATTTATTTATTTATAAAATATTTTGCAAAGTTCTTGAATTTCAATGTGCCTAACGAACAACTGCACCTCTCCTCCCCCATTCCACAGCATCAAACGTGAAGGGAGCTCATTTATTTTATTCTTCAGTTTTCTGGAAAAATCGCTTAATTTCTGATGCTGACAAACAGCATGAAACTATTCAACTAAGTGTCTCTAAAATGATCATTTTTAAATTCATGCACTTTTCAAGTACTATTGACATAGTTCCATGCGATAACTTGGATTGACAACATGGAAAAACTACTTTTCCTCTTGCTTGCTCTTTGCGGTAGACTAGGCTCCAAATGGATATGTTTATTTGAGCGTTGAAAGGTATTGTTGAAATGATGTGAGAAAAATTCTATTTTAAGAACTTATGTTACCAGTTTACTTTAAATTTTTCTCAGTGTGTTAATAAAATGCAGAGCTGGAACTAGGCATTTTTTCTCCAGATGTTTCCTTTTCCTCTGCTTTGCTTTATGGACTGTCAGATCACAGAGACTATGTTGGAGTCCTCAGAGCCAAGCTCTTTTGAAGCAGGAACTGTTTCTTGCTTATCCTTGAGTAAGCAAGTAAAGTGGCCATCTGTCTTGCTTAAGAGATCTTAGTTTTAATAATTTTATTAGTTAATAATTGGTATGGTTAGGTACTCTGCTAAGCATTTTTTACTTATTAACACAACTATATGGGGCAGGTACTATCTTTCCCATTTTACAGAACAGGAAACTAAGGATCAGAGACATTGAGGACTTGTGTGATTTCTTGCTGCAAGAAAGTAGTGGAGCTAAAATATAACCCAGGCCTTTGCATTTCCAGGGTCCAAGTTCTTTACCTTTGTGCTTTGTTGTCACCTCCAGGGTCATGAAGCCCTGAACCCAAGTCCATCTTCCTGAGACTTGCAAGAATTATTTTTAATTTTCTTTGTAATATTTGCTTGCAAGTAATATGCCGTTCTCTTTCTTTTTTTTTAATTTAAGGATATTATGGGGGTACAGATGTTTAAGTTACATTGGCTGCCCTTGCCTGCCCCCCTGCCCCAAGTCCGAGTTTCCAGTGCGTCTGTCCCTCGAATGGTGCGCATTGCACTCTTTGTGTATGCATATACCTGTCCCCTCCTCCCCACTCCCCCATCCTCCCTTCCCGACATCCAGTAGATGTTATTCTTATATGTGCACTTATGTGTTGATTAGTTAATACCAATTTGATGGTGAGTACATGTGGTGCTTGTTTTTCCATTCTTGGGATACTTCACTTAGTAGAATGTGTTCCAGCTCTATCCAGGAGTATACAAGAGGTGCTGTATCACCATTGTTTCTTAAAGCTGAATAGTCCTCCATGGTATACATATACCACATTTTATTAATCCACTCATGTATTGATGGATACTTCGGTTGTTTCCACATCTCTGCAATTGTGCATTGTACTGCTATAAACATTCGGGTGCCGGTGTCTTTTTTATAGAGTGTCTTTTGTTCTTTTGGGTAGATACCCAGTAATGGGATTGCTGGATCAAAAGGTAATTCTACTTGTATCTCTTTAAGGTATCTCCATATTGCTTTCCACAGAGGTTGCACTAGTTTGCAGTCCCACCAGCAGTGTAGGAGTGTTCCTGTCTCTCCGCATCCACGCCAACATTTATTGTTTTGGGAGTTTTTGATAAAAGCCAGTCTCACTGGAGATAAGTGATATCCATTGCGGTTTTGATTTGCATTTCCCTGATAATTAGAGATGTTGAGCATTTTTTCATATGTTTTTTGGTCATTATTCTGTCTTCTTTTGAAAAGTTTCTGTTCATGTCCTTTGCCCACTTTTTGATAGGGTCGTTTGGCTTTTTCTTGTTGATTTTCCTGAGTTCTAAGTAGATTCTAGTTATCAGCCCTTTATCAGATTTGTAACATGCAAAAATTTTCTCCCTTTCTGTAGGTTGTCTGTTTGCTCTTGTGACAGTTTCTTTGGCTGTGCAGAAGCTTTGCTATTCTCTTTCTTTCCTTATCTCGCTTCTTCCCTCCCTCTCTCTCTTTCCCTTCCTTCCTTCCATCCTTCCTTCCTTTCTTTCTTCCTTTTTCTTTTCTCTTTCTCCCTCCCTCTCTTCCCTCCTTCATCTCTCCCTTTCTTTCAGTTTTTCTATCTTGGACAATCTGAAGGAGTTTTTAGTATTTGGAATTGATTTTAGGATTTTTATAAATATTTCATTTCAGCTTTTACCCATTGTGTATTTATTTATTTATTTTTGGCCTGAGTACTTTGTGTTCCATGAATATTTCCTACATATTGGTCAATGACTCACTGAATTGGAAAATACAGTTACTGGAGTGAAAAATAACATTAGTGGCATAAAGTTTAATGAACCAGTTTAGACCTTTTTGGCTTCAATCGAAGGCTTAGAAAATTTTAGCTATTTCTGTACAAAATATTCATATTACAATGTGAGTGAATGTGCTAGTAAATAAAATACATAGTCAGAAGCCGTTAGCCTTGGTTTATCATCTGAATTTTGCTTCTGATTTATTGTGTTGAATAGAATAAATCTGTTCTTTTTACACTTTCTCTTTCTTCTCCTCTTTTTTTTATCCTCCTTCTTTTAATTCCATCTTACTTTCTAGAAATTAGACATGACAGTATTTGATATACTTATTTATAATATATTATAAGGATTAACTCATTAATAAATTTGTAGGAAACAGCATTATCACCTACTGGAGTGAAATGTTTCTCCTCTTCCTCTATTCCCACCTCTTTAGAAGGAAGTTTTTATCCATTAAATACATTGAATTTGGGCAAAAATGGCTACAAGTATGTTCAAGAAATGAGCCCGTCTGGAGAAAAGGTGAAATCAAGGTGAAGTAAATTCTTCATACATGATACGGAGATTGGGGGGGAAAAAAGGGAAAGCTGAAAGTGTAGATACAAAACTGGTATGCTGATGGAAGACATATAGAGATACACATATATAATACACACATTTACATAATATACATAAATATGATGGTTCTTATATTAATACAGAATTTTAATATATTAAATTCATGACAGATTACTTCCTGAATATTTTTATAGTTCTTTGGAAAATATTTCTGCTGAAATTAGAGAGAATATATATTTTAGACTTTTTCTGTTCTACTTCTGAACATGAATTCATTAATGTAAACATGTGGCTATGTCTACTGTTTTTAGAAACTTGAGTAATCTCATTTCTGTTCAAACATTGTGCAAAAAATTTGGACAAATGTTTTTAGCTTAATAAAATAATTCATTATAATAGTACTTATTAATACTTGTTAATTTAATTGATATACATGGTATATGGCAATTATAGTTTGACAAATACTACAAAATACTGTCTAACAGCATGTTTTGGGGCGAAGCATAACTTTTAGGTCATACGTGGGAACTAAGCATAATGTGCTTCCTCAAATTTATCATCATAATGTCAGGTTTAAATCTATCTGTGATATCAATTTTGGGAGTTTTTCATGATGAAAATTTGACTCATTTTTACATAGACCACAGTTTGTTATAGAATTGAGGAAAATAAAGATGAAGCAAAAGATAATTTTTTCCAATTTGTGAGAACTGCTACCCAGGTGCGTAGTGGAATACCAAGGAAATCCTAGATAATAGTTTTGGAGATTTTGTGAAAGGTAAAATGATATATTCTTTTCTTGGGTTAACCTTTAACAACAGTAATAATAGCAGCTAACATTTATTGAAGGATTGCTATAAGTTAGGCAGCATGGTAGGTGTGTGTTTTAAACAGTATGGTAGGAGTGGGTGTGTGTATTATCATATTTAATTTGCAACAATATTATAAGATAGGCAGTGATATCATCTATGTTTACAGATGAAGAAACAGAAGCTCGGCCAGGAAGGTTAGTTGATGGAAGTTCACATAGCTGAGTAGCAGCACAGCTTGAATGGGAATCCGTGTCTGTTCAAGGCCAGAGACATTGTTCTTAATCCTCATGCTCTTCCCATCAAAGCTGTGTCAGTGGCCTTCTCAAAATTAGCTCTTTTCCTTCCTTGGGATTTAATATACACTCCGTGTTAGGGTGTGAAGTTCGTGCATGGGGGCAGAAAGAATTCTCAGATAGTGATTAGGATACACAAAAGTAAAACTTTATTTATTTTCCGGAGAGAGAAAGAGAGAGAGAGAGAGAGAGAGAGAGGCCACGACACACAGAGGGAGGAAATAAATGTCAGTTGCTTGGTGCTTTTAAAGGGTAGAAATGGCTTTTTTCCTTCTGCTTCAGGGGACTGATAACAAAAGTGGCTGTGAAGCTGCTGTGTTGGCTTTTTCTGTTTCTCATGTAGCAGATTGATAGTAGAAATTGGTTTCTTCTTTCCTCTTGATAGCGGGAGGCATCTGGTACTGTCCCTTCCTGAGGAAGCAGGGGAAGCTCGTACTCCTACTGTCCACTCAGGAACTTTTTCCAGGCTGAGAAAGAACTCAGAAAACAAGTTAGGCCACACGTGTTGTAGTTAAACAGAGGGTAGTTGTGTTATAAGTTTATTTCTCTTACTTTCTGTTTGATAGTTTATTTTCCTTAGTTAGATAGGGTGTTAGTAAGATCGC
This sequence comes from Indri indri, assembly GCA_004363605.1. Classification (NCBI taxonomy): domain Eukaryota; kingdom Metazoa; phylum Chordata; class Mammalia; order Primates; family Indriidae; genus Indri; species Indri indri. The sequence goes on from RJWJ010001301.1 coordinate 84,711, forward strand.
CTTTCACTCTGGACCTCATATGTGTGAAATACATTAGGGTTGTATATCAGAGGATGGAAAACTTTTAAGGTGTTGGAAACATCTTATTGAAGAACTCATGAATATGGGAAGATAATAAGCATACAGCTACTTTGAGGTAAAAATGTTTTTGAGATCTTATCAAACAAGAATTAAATAAAATATTAATTTAAGTAGTTATGGCAGCATTTTTAATAATTAAGTTTGGATAGGAATGATGTTTCCTCACTGTTGTAAAAGAAGCTCATGACCAGTCCTGTTCATAGGAGGGAACTCTTACCAATATCAGATAAAAGAAACAGGCTTTTTATAGCTGGAAGAGACTTTAGAAGTCATCCAGACAAATCGCTCTTAAGTTTTCCAGACAGAGGCTTGTCTCATTTTTCCTTAAATGCCTTCAGTGATGGAGTATGCTTTGCCTCCTGGGCATCACATTTCATTATAACAGTTCTTGTTAGTTCCTTCTTTCAATTGAGCCCAAATCTGTATCTGTAATTTCCACCTCATTGCTCACTTTTCTTTCCTTTTCCAAATGACAGCTGAAATCTTTTCTTTTTCTCACCCCAATTCCCTATTTTTTTCAATTACTCCTCATGTAACATGATTCTCTGTCCTTCTGTCATTCTGATTGATTTTCACAGTATAAGGTCCTTTTTTTTTTTTTTTTAAAGTTCATCCTTAAGTGTGTGGCACCAAACCAAAGATGATGCACAAAGAACTGTTAGTAAATTGTAGAATAAAATAGGACCATCATTTTCCTTGTTCCATACACCATGCTTTACGTGAATAATGTATACAAATACTAACCACAAAACATATAATAGGAATTATCAGCCTGCTCTTAACTCAGACTAAACATAGTGAAAAACTTAATGAATAATACAATACAACATGGAGGCCTATAGTTAGTAAAATTCTATTAGAGATTTCTGTTAAATAAGCAGATTTTATCTGCTCTTATCACATGAAATAAGTATGTGAGATGATGGCTACGTTAATTTGCTTTACCATAGTAATCATTTTTCTATTTATATGTATCCTATAGCACCATATTGTAAACCTCAAATATAAACAATACAATTTATTTAAAAAATTACAACAATACAATTGCTCTTCCCTACAGGTACAATTTGAATTCAAAATTTTAGACTAATTATAGATTAGAGATAATGCTTAGTCATAGGAAACATCCATATTTTTAGGCTCCCTCTATGTACATAAACTACTTTGATATTTTTCAATTATGATTTTGCTTGGATTTTTCCCTCTTCTCACCAGTGCTTGTTTAATGACTACCCGTCATTCTGCTATCTCATCTCCCCTGTCCTCTGGGAAATCTTTCCTAAATATTTCAGCTTTGGTTGAGTTTCTCTTTCTTGAATTCTTATTGAAAGTTAAAATTTTGTTAAAAATACTAGCAGTTAATAATCTACCATCTAAAAATTATGTTTTTACATTTATTATATGTATTATTTATACATAACCTCAATGTCATCATTTCTAAGGAAAAAATACAAACATTAACTAAAGAGAACTATGAAGTGCAGTAAAATACCACTCCCAGTGGTTTTATAATATGACCAATCATTTAATATTGAATACTTTGAATTAATTTTAAGATTTGATGAATACAGCTTTAATCTCATAACCCAATTTTAACCACAGTAAGTGGACAATTTTTAATATTGGGAATCAGTAATTATTGAATGTAGTAAATAATTGGTGTAGTACAATGAACTACATGCAATGAATTAGAACCATTTAACAATTCTTTTGATAAATGAGCATAATCAAGGCCCACAAGAATTTGTTTTTGAGTTGTAAATTAATTAAAAGGCAAGCAGTTTCCTTTATTGTTTTCAACAAATACATTTATTCAATTCCTGTCAGTAAAAATTATTGTTTTTCCAGAAATCTAATTAAAATTCCAGTTAAATACTTAATTCTTTTGACCTCTAAACAATATACTTCCTTAAAGTGCATTTGTGCATTCAAATTACTAAACTGTGTAGTGTGTGCATAGTCTCTCAGTGTAAGTTTAAGTTTGTTTGCTTGGAAACAGTATGTTGTTTTTATGAACTGTAAGATTTCAGATGGGCATAGGGCCTGCGGCCTGATACATCTGAAGGAATGTTTATCTTCGGTATCTCTGCCTTGTTCATTGCAAACACAGCTCGTTTTTTGTCTTTGACAGATTATCTTCCTCATGAATTTTTTTGCCTTTTGATACATGTAATTTTTGTCTGTTATTTAACCACTCAGTACTCAATTTCTTCCTCTGTAAAACAAGAGTAACTGGTTCTTCCTTATAGGGTGTTGTAAGTGTTAAATGTGCTAAATACATATAAAGCACTTTGGACATAGTGAATAAATGTAGCTATTATTACTGCTAGTAGTGGTAGCTGGTAAAAGTACTACCGCAACACAACACTGGTTGAAGTAATGCTAAATAATCAATATGCTTCATTTTCTTCCCTACAGAATCTGTTGTAATAGTCGTCATTTTACTGACATAGAATAACGAGAATTTGGTGATTTTTTTTTTTTTTTTTTTTGCCTCTCTGCTCCATTAGGACTCTTGGGTGAACTATAAATCCAACTTAGGTGTACAGAAGTATTTGAATTAGATGTTGGCACAGATGCAGAGAGAAGGAAACACTTGTACACTGCTGGTGGGACTGCAAACTAGCACAACCTCTGTGGAAAGTAGTATGGAGATACCTCAAAGAACTAAGAGTAGACCTACCATTTGATCCAGAAATCCCACTACTGGGTATTTACCCAAAGGAAAAAAAGACATTTTATTAAAAAGACATTTGTACTTGAATGTTTATAGCAGCACAATTCACAATCACAAAAATGTGGAAACAACCCAAGTGACCACCAATTCATGAGTGGATCAATAAAATGTGGTATATGTACACCATGGAGTATTACTCAGTCATAAGAAATGGTGAACTAATACATTTTGTCATAACCTGGATTGAACTGGACACCATCCTTTTAAGTGAAGTATCACAAGAATGGAAGAACAAAAACCATATATACTCACTACTAAATTGAAACTTATAGATCAACATCATGTGCACCTATAGTAGTAATATTCAACAGAAATCAAGCAGATGGGAGGGGAAAGGAGGGAATGGGTAAATTCACACCTAGTGGGTACAATGCACACTATATGGGTGATGGACATACTTATAACTTTGACTCAAACTGTACAAAAGAAATTCATGTAACCAAAACATTTGTACCCTTGTAATATTCTGAAATTAAAAAAAATACAAAAAAACACCCAAAACAGCAAACAAAAAACCAAAAGTATTTGAATTAAAGACAATCAAGGAGGAAGAATATGTTCCACAGGTGGAAGTATACTAAAAGCAGAGAAATTACTATTTTAAATCTTGCTTTTTCATATGTTTACATTAATTTTATAATTTATCATTAAAATTTTAATGTTTCTTAAATCCCTGTGGAATTATACCTTAGATTGTTCAACATCCTGGTTGGCCCATTGGTTGATGCTGTTGAGAGAAAAGTATATATTCTAGAGCTATTGTTTACAGAGAAGCTGAGCAGTTCTTCCCTAGACTGAGAGAATCTGTAATACAGTAATTTATTTTTAAGGGAGGGATGATCCTTCACATTAGCAAAGAATCTTATATTGGAGCCCAGAAACTACTCACAGAACCAAAAGCCAAGATAATATCACTATAAGTGTCCATCAATACATGAGTGGATTAATAAAATGTGGTATATGTATACCATGGAGGACTATTCAGCTTTAAGAAACAATGGTGATATAGCACCTCTTGTATTCTCCTGGAAAGACCTGGAACACATTCTACTAAGTGAAGTACCCCAAGAATGGAAAAACAAGCACCACATGTACTTACCATCAAATTGGCATTAACTGATGAATACATAAGTGCACATATAAGAATAACATCTATTGGATGTCGGGCAGGGGGGAGGGGGGAGGAGGGGACGGGTATATGCATACACAAAGAGTGTGATGCGCACCATCCGGGGGATGGACATGCTTGAAGTTAGGACTTGGCGGGGGAGAGGGGGCAAGGGCAACATGCGTAACCTAAACATCTGTACCCCCATAATAAGCTGAAATTAAAAATAAGGTCTATATTCATTAGGATTGTTTCATACTGATAGCTTCTGTTTATGCATAAATGATCTAATATGCAGTATAATCTAACTACTACTAATTATGATGAATGAATGACTTAATTCCAAGCAAGATTAAATTATAACCTGAGATAATATCTTTTCCTCAGCTTATGCTATTTCATCCTTCATAAGTACTTAAAAATATTAGAGGTCTTGTCTTAGGGGAGATTCACCAGAGAATTGTGTTGTTTTTAAGTGCAGGAACTAAAAAAAATGTAAATTGAAAAATTCTTTGACTGGTCCCAGAAAATCCATTTGGTGCCTCACTTTTAGAGTTTATTGTGAATGGGAATGATATTTGTGCTGCAACCTATAATCCTAAGGATAGAAATCAAGATGTGAGATATCTGTGTAGTTTGAATAGATTTTGCCATTGGGATGGAAGACTATGGAAAGAATGTGCTGCTATACCCATGCGTCCATACTTTACTCTCACTCCATCAAACAAACAAACAAAGAAACCCCCAAAAACCTCTCAAATGGTGAAAACCCATACCTGTCAGGTTCTGGAATGGCCTTCTTTTTAAGACTACCAGTTTTCTTAATTCTCAATTTAAGATTTCTCTGATTAAAAAAAATAAACTTCTAAATATAACTCCATAGACTTCCAATACTTACTAGACTCAGAAACAAAATGAATTTTTATGGTTCCAAAAAGAAAAGACTGCCAAAAGGCTGAGCACTTGCCATAGACTGAAAGTAATTGTAAAAGGAGAATTGAAAAACCTTGAACAATGGAAGCACTATAGGAACGTGTATGCAGGGCCGATGACATCATTCACTTTTCCTTCGTGCATTTATATTCCATCCTATTTCCAAAAGAGTTGAGAAAGGCTTATACTCATTTGGAAATACAAGTTGTGGTATTAAAACAAAAATGATAGTCATATAACTTTATTACATTATTATCACACATATACTATAATATTTTTTACCATTCCACATTAATAAATAAATACAACAAATTCCTTCAATATATTATTTTTCCATTTTTTGTTTTATATTTGAATTTAAGTAAGAAGCATCTGTTGGTACTTTAAATGGTGGTATTTTAAATGATTTTTTAAGGGGAGGATAATTAGTTAAAGTGATTCATCTTTTTACTTGCTTTCATCCAAGCTGAAATAATATACATCTACAGAAACATTGGTAAAAATCAGAGTACAATCTTTTTGTTACAATATTTATTTTTTACTACAGTTTTACTAATGAAGTTACTTAAAAGAAAACTCTTTGAAAGAATCATATTTGACTTCAATCTTAATCCAAAGATATTCTTTCAGGAAATTGAGCAATTATGTGTTGCTGTGAAAGAGATTCTGAAGCCCAATTTTAGCAGCACTGAACTTTTTGTTTTTCTGTAATCAGTAAGAGGAAGGTAGTTATTCATGAGCCTCTCAGCCTGCTATTTGTCTCACCTGTGACACTGAAATTGGACATTTTTCTAAGTGGTCCAGCCTTCCCAAACTAAATTATTAACAGATTAAATTTCTGTGAATACTTCAAAGTGATTGAGCTAGGTAAGAGTTGTGATTCTCAGTCATTTTCTAAATAATAAATATATATTAACTGACTGCATTAATAAGAAACTATTTATAAACTCTTCTAATTTTTAAGGAATTTAGATTCATCAAGAGCTTGGGGTGTAGTGTCAGAAGATTTGTTTTTAAGTTCCTGCTACGCTTCCTACCTAATTTAATGACTATGGGGGATGTTTCTCAAAATATTTTGTTGTATCTCAGATTCATTATTTTAATAATGGAAATGATAATAATGGCATGACCTTACAGGCATTTTAGCTTGGGATTATGAAAGACCTTTGTGACTAGAAGGCACAGTGAGTTTTTACTCACATGATTGTGAATGAACATTCTGATAACCACCGTCTTTATCATGGTGCCAACATTAGAGGGAAAGGGGGCACCAAGTTCTCCATTCTATTGTCACTCTGCCTCACCTCAGGCTATTTTTTAATGAACAGGTAGTTAGTGGATCCCTACCTGATGCACCATATATATTGTGGGGTACATAAAGGTATATAAAATATAAGAAGCAGCTTTGTGTGATGGAAAGAACTTAGACTTTGAATCCTGGCTCTGTCACTCATTTGCTTGGTGACCTCAGGAAAGTCACTTATCTGATCTGAGCCTCTATTTGCTCATCTGTAAAAGGAGTTAGAAAATAACTCACCTTATAATACTGATGTGAGGATTAAAAACTGAAATCGAGTCAAGTGCCTGGCACATTGTACATACCTTTATTAGTCAGGGTTCTCCAGAGAGACAGAACCAACAAGATGTAGATAGATATAGATGGACATAGTTACTGGTATAGGTATGTAGATATTAAGTCATTAAATGTGAAATGTCCAGTTTCGAATCAAAAGTGTAGTTTATTATATTTCAAACAAGAAGCAGTACAATTAATCAAAGTATGCATCTAAACTATTGACACAGTTTTGCTATCTTAACACTAGCTTTTTTACGCCAGCAGCAAAGAAGCCTAGAGAGTGAGTGGCGACGAAATCGCAAAAGGCGTTTTCCACTTTTTGTTGAGAATTGAACATTTTTCCTTGCAAGAAGTGATCCAAAGCCTGGAAGAAGTGGTAGGCAGTTGGTGCAAGGTCTGGTGAATATGGTGGATGACAGAGAGTTTCCAAGTCCAGGTACTGTAGTTTGAGCAGCATTGTTTGTGGACATGTGGTCGAGTGTTGTCTTGCAAGAAGATTGGCCTGTCTCTGTTGACTAATTTCAGCTGCTTAATTGCAAGTATCCTCATCATTTCATCCGATTTGTTGCAATAGACATCTGTTGTAATTGATTGACCAGGTTTCATGAAGCTATAGTGGATAATACCAGTGCTTGACCACTAAACAGACACAATTAGCTTTTTTTGATGAATATTTGGTTTTGGACTGTGTTTCGGCACTTCATCTTTACCCAGCCATTGTGCCAAATGCTTGTGATTGCCAAAGAACCCATTTTTTCACCACGCATAACAATACAGTGTAGAAATGGTTTGCCTTTATGTCGTGATAGCAAAGAAAGGCAAGCTTCCAGACGATCTCTCTTCTGATGCTCATTTAATTCATGTGGAACCCATCTCTCTAGCTTCTTTACCTTGCTGATTTGTTCAAATGGTCCAACATTGTTGGAATAGTAATGTCAAACCTTGCTGCTAATTCATGTGTAGGTTGAGATGGATTCACTATAGCTTTCAAGTTGTCATTATCCGCCTTGGTCTCAGGTCGCCCACATGGCTCATTTTCAAGATTAAAATCACCGGAATGGAACTTCTCAAATGATCAAAGTACTATGCATTCATTAGTCACATCCTTCCCAAAACTTGGTTGATATTTCGAGTTGTCTGCACTGCATTGGTTCCATGACAAACTCATTCGAAAATGACTTGCATTTTTGACTTATCCATGGTTTCACAAAAATTGCTCTAAAAAAATAATTTGAAAGATGGCCATAAGCCAAAACCTGTATTTTCTAGACTGAGGATGTATCTTCACAATAAAAATAAAATAAGCATCAAAGTGAAATGTCAGAAATATCAAATGTCAAACTTAGTACTTAAGGAAATCAGACATTTCATACTTAATAACCTATAAGCTAGATATATGAGAGGGAGATTTATTAGAAGAATGGCTCATGTGATTATGGGAGCTGAGAAGTCCCATATTAGGCTCTCTGTAAGCTGAAGAACCAGGGAATCTCATAATGTGGAATCTCCAGGGAATCTCCAAGTCTGTAGGTTTCAGAACCAGGAAAGTGTGGTGTAACTTTCAGTCTAAGGCCAAAGGACTAGAAACATGGTGGGCCACGGGGGCAAGTCCTGGAGTCCAAAGGCCAGAGAACCTGGAGTTCTGATGTCCCAGGGCAGAAGAGGAAGTGTGTCCCACCTCCTGGAGAGAGAGTGAATTCACATTTCTTCTGGCTTGTTATTCCATTAGGGCCCTTAGCCGATTGAATGGTGCCTGCTCAGTCCACTGATTCCAATGTCAATCTCTTCCAGAAACACTCTCACAGATATACCCAGGAATAAACTTTTGCCAGCTATCTGTGTATCCCTTAATCCAGTCTAGTTGTTACCTAAAATTAACTATTAAAATATCCATCAAATATTAATGGCTAACAGTTAGCTAGTTCTGTTTCTTTTCTTTTCCTCTTCCCTGGATTCTAATTCCAGGCTATGTGGTCGAGCATGTATCACTTAGACTTTTGAGTTTCATCTTGTCCATCTGGATTTGGATGAGGTGACTGCTAATGTCCTTTGTATTTCTTACATTCGGTGATTTCAGAAATGAGCATTCTTCTGCTGCAGCAAGACCACCCCAGCTGTCCTTGAAATCCTGGTGATGATTGAGTCTGCTTTGAAAGTAGACAGATGCAACTCTAATGAGGGTCCTGGGCATCTGAGGACCAATAGTAAAGGAAGCCAGAGGGTCAGGACAGAGAGACCAATATAGACACATTTCCTGTATTTTTCAGTGAGGTCTGGTGCCAATTCTGTGCAAAGCACCCACAGGTCATGGACATAGCAGGCAAAGGGTAGTCTGCTAAGTCAGGGAAATCCTGAGAGACTCTCCTTCTGCCTCTTCCTGCAGTGTGAGGGGTTAGAGTTCCATCTGCCTAGTTCACTCCAGTTTTTCTTTATAGGTTGTTCTTTCCAATTTTTGAAACTTCCTATATAGGACCACTGTCTGGATCAACTGATGCTCATTCCTCTGAATTAGTCTGGGTTTCTAGTGCTGAGAACTGACCAGGCACTGATGAGAATGGTGACTTTCTCTAATATGACAGATTGCATCTGGAGTGAAGCAGATGTGAACAAGCATAGTGCATGCTCCTGATCAGATGTGAAGACCTTGTTAAGGCAAGCTGCATGGTGATGGAAGCTCCATGTTCTTATGTGACAAATTACACCATTAGAAAAGGGTGGTGTCCGTGCCTTACTATATGGATGTTGCCAATGATTTTCCACCTCTTTCTCTGGGTCCAACATTCCTGACTTTTAAAATTCAAATTTTCTTGCCTTGAATTTGCCTTGGACTAGGTAGAAGACATAATCACATAAAAAGGACACACAAAACATGTAAGGATGTGTGAGTGTTCCTTTGGAAAATCAGTAAACTCTCCTAATCTGCAATACTCTCCTTATACCCCCACAAGGGCTTTTGTCCTGCTCTAGTTCTCCATGAGACAAAGGGTCTGTGGGTCCAATGGGACATGCCTATGCAGCCCTTGCACTATCTGTTCACCTAGACCATGTTTTGGGTATTTGGGACCCCAGAATTCCTTTCCTAAACAATGTCAAACTTACACGCACAGTCTTCATGAATGTCTTCTTCAAGTCTGGCCTCATGCAAGATTAATGAGAGGTTGATTCACATGGGGAACTGCACCAATGGTGAATACATCCCTTGATCCAAGGCATGGCTAAGGAGTGGCTGGGTGTGGAATGAAGGATGTAGATAGAATTCAGGTATGTAGGTTGGGATAGACATACCTGTGGCATAGAATTCTCATGATGTGGGACAAAGCCCAGGGCAAAAAAGGGGAGAAAGGCCAGGGATAGGAAATGAAATGGACCTTGATGTGGAGCTGGCTTTTCCTACACTTCCACATTCCTGGGTGGCCTTTCTGAGGAGTCCAAGAGCTGTAAGGGTAGAAGGATATGATATATTTTATTTAAGAGTTTATTGGCTTGATTTATAACTTTAAATATTGAGATGTGTGCTATGTGAGACTATATTTTATTCTTGCCACAGCTCCCCAAATACTGGGGGACGGGGGGAGGGGTCAGTTGATCCTGTAGAGAAATTTATCCTTAAAGCCCAAATAAGGACATGATTCTTCAACTTTTTTTGGCCTTCTCATACACTACTCCTGTTTCTTATTTGAAAAGAAATATAAAAGCCCAAAGATGGTTTTGTAAGTTTTATTTACCATCTGCTATGATTGTTTCCCTTGATGCAAGAGGGTTTATTACGTGACCCTAGAAGGCAAAATGCTTTGTGACACAGGTTATCTATCATGCTAGTTAGAGAAATTGCAATTAATGACTGTTCTCAATTCCTAGACTTTGGGGAATATTGACAAGACCTCCCAACTTCAATTTTGGTATTATTAATACCTGTAGAGCTGTTGAAACTGTTTGGGGCTTAGGTTCAAAGACCTGAGTCAGAGGATTTTAATCTTTTGAGGTTTAACACAATGGCCCTTCCCATATTAGGCCCTTGAAGAAAGGAGAAAATAAGAAAAACTCTGGTTAAAATTCAAAGAAGTTTTATTGAGTAACTTCAGAAAGATGCTGGAAAGAATGATTAATTTTTATAAAACATATTTGAAAAATCTCCTAGTTAATAATAGTGCTGCTATCCAGAGTAGGAACAACTTTTAAAAAAACTCATTATCCTGGAGTCTTGCACATCAATGCTCATCATCTCTTGAGTACAGTAATAGCAACACCTATTTATATGCCACTTGTCATTTGAAATTTTCAAAATGATAAATAGCTGCTGTTTGGAATCTGTCTCTAGTTTAAATACCAAAATGACAGTATAGTTCAGAACTTCTTGGTTCATCTAATGGACATGTCTTGTTTACTATTTAAATGTTCTAATCTTCATTTCCATGATAATGACAGCAAAAATGAGAACTATGCTTTTTACCAGAGGAGCTCCATTCACACCAGAATTATCTTCCTGCAAAAGAAAATCAAGGAATGACAAGGATTTTGGTAGCTTTTATGTTCTCAGAATTATTCAGTTTTAACAACTTACAGAGAAGCCATTATGACTATGAATCTGGGTATTTTCTTTTTCCTTATTATGCTTAGCATTGCTTATTTTTGTAATTTGTTAGTCTCTGAACTTAGGAGGAAAGGATTTATTTTTATGTTTTCCCCTCAGAAACAATAATAATTTTATAGACAGCTCAATAACTTACCTACTTTTTCAAGAGGAAAGTGATGTATTGGTATAATGATTGATTATATTATCATTTTCAGGGTAAAGGATAAGAGAATTCTCCACTGAAAAGTAGAAATGGGGAATAAATGAGGTAGGGGGCAGCCAACAACTCTAAAATGATTAATAGCTGTTGACAAAGGCTTAAAATAATCCTGTCTCATTGAATATGTCTATGTTCATCTAGTATTGTAGGGGATCATTTTGCGTGTATGTCTATAATTGGTTTTTTTTTGGGGGGGGTAAATGTCATGAAACTAGTGATTCAACTTGTGAAAAACCATGATGTCTAAAAACTGATATACAAAAGAAATAAAAGTATACTATTCCAAAACTTCCATATCTACATACAAGATAGATTACCAACTCAAAGTTTGAAATAGCATAAAAAAGAGGGAGGTTAATGTTACCTAAAGGTATAAGAATAGGAAACATTAAGCAAAGACATTAATAATAATTATTATAAATTCTTTACTGCAAAATGGAATAAGGAATGACAACTACTGCCTAATTTTTAAAAAACAAAATGTGGAATAAAATATAATGAAGTAAGAAATAGAGTTGACAGTAGGCTACCAAGAGGATGATCATAGTCTTTTAGATCTAAGAAATCAAATATTGACGATAGGTGAGCTCCCTATGCTTTGCCTGAGAATAGAGTTTACAAAGTTATAAGAATATGGAAGGAAGATGCAAGGCCTCCTCAGAATTACAGTGATTCCACATGGAAGCTAAATTCTGTATTGTGGAGACTGTGGTTCCCATGTGGCCCTCTGGTGCCACATAGCTTTGACAATGCCTTCTTAGGTGGGTGAAGCTGAGTTGATAGATTGTTCTGAAAGACAAGAGGAGTTCCCAGATGTGGAGCATATTTATTATTTTACCCTCATGGCCTTCTACAAGCAGCAAGGGTGGAAGGTGGCTACTTTACCCTTGTGGTGCCTCCAGGGTTAGTCAACGATCATCAAGATTCATTTTGTAGGCAAATGGTTGCCATTAATGTGAACATAATTAAATGTACTTTTAAAATATTTAATATTTAATTATAAAAAATCTAACAAATAAAAAACATCTTTAAAAATATTTTCATACCAATAAGTTTGAAATTAATAATTTAATTTTGCATAACGATGGTTAGTTTTCTAAAAAAAGGAAATGGAAATTATACAACTTGACCAAGTTTCTCTGTATAAATCATTTCCTTGATTTTTCTTTACTATCAGCATCTACATCAGAGTGTCATTCTTGATGGAATTATAACAAAATGCATTTCATAAAGGATAAGAAACAAAGAAGTAAATCAAGAAAAATTCCATTTGCAGAAAGAGAGTCTGCTGCCTTGTTTCATTTTTTTAGACACAGGAAAGGTAAGGGCCTATAGGTAAAGCAGAATTAATATTTAGATACATAACAAACACAAGGCCTTTTGACATTTCTCTCAGTTTTTTACCCTGGTGTGTGATAGCCAATAAAATAATTTGTGACCCTGTTTTGCATTTTATGGTGGAAACTATAGAATCCTTCTGTCTTGGTGGGATTTTGGGAGTGGATCTTGGGGGCACTGCAGGTGCTGATCATCCCCTGTGAAACTGAACTCATCTCTTCCTGCAAGCCTCTCCCAGCCTCTTCTGAACATTTCATCATCTCTCTATGCTGCTCCTGTTCTTTCTTGTTTACTTCTACCCCAAATGCCAGGAATCCCTTTCTACAATGCCCCAAGTTTAGGGACTAACCTTTCTCTTCCCTTACCAGTTGGAAAACTAAATCTTCATATTGGTTTTGCACATAGAGCAAGTTAGATACTTTCTTGCGGCCTAGACATTGTCTTTCATGATCAAAAGTTTCATAAATACGTATTTTTCTAAATCTATTGTTCTTAAACTTTTTGATTTCAGGACCTCTTTTACTCATAAAACACTGAGGACCCTAAAGAGCTTTTCTTTATGTGGTTAAATCTATTGATGTTTATCCTACCAGTAACTAAAAGACAAATATTAAAAATATTGCTATGGTCTGAATGTTTGTGTCCCCCAAAATTCATATGTTGAAACCTAATTCCCAATGCTATACTATTAAGAGGTGGGGTCTTTAGGATATCTTTTGATTGTGAGGGTGGAGCCCTCATGAATAAGATTAGTTCTCTTATAAAAGAGGCCTAAACAAGCTGATTCACCCCTTCCACCTTGTGAGGACACAGTGAGAAGATGCCATCTATGAACTAGAGAATAAGTCCTCACCAGATGCCAATTCTGCTAGTGCTATGATCATGGACTTCTCAGACTCTACAACTGTGAGAAATGAATTTCTACTGTTTATAAGCCACCCAGTTTATAGTACTTTCATTATAGCAGCCTGAATGAAGACAAGTATTTGCATATTAATATAGGTTAATATATGATTATACATTAACTGATTCAAAAATGACAACAAAGTTTCAGTTATACAAGATGAATAAGTTCCAGAGAATGGCTGTACAACACTTCCTGTAATTAACAATACTGTCTTGTGAATTTAAAAATCTATTAAGAGGCTAGATGTCATGTTAAGTGTTCTTATCACAGTAAAAAAAAAAAATTAACAATAATGAACCCATTACAGTTTAACATGGATAACATATTTTGATGAAAAATAACTATATTTTCCAAAACAAAATAATTTTAGTGAGAAGAGTGGCATTGTTGTACATTTTCAGAAATCTTTTTAATGTCTGGCTTGATAGAAGATTGTGGATTCTCATTTCTGGTTCTACACTCATGCTATTGCAATATGTTGTTTTGGCTGAAGTATATGAAGAAAATCTATTAAAGTTTCTGAAGTATAGGAAGTATTTGAAAAAGTATATGAAGAAAATAATCTGGGAGGAATACAGTCACTTCTGGTATGATGGTACATATAGCAGGAACATGTAAGTTCCTAAAAAGCACTGAGCTATGCAAAATAGTGCTTTAAAAACCACAGGGTTTATGAGAAAATGAGGTTAGAGATATAGTGCTCAAAAACTTGATACATACACAAAACCCAGATAGTAATCTAATTAAAAAATAGGACTCTAATAAAAATGGCAGCACAGTTCTACATGTTAAATAGTTAAGAAATGAATAAACACAATAATAAATACAGCAATTTACCTGGAAGAAGATCTGAAGTTTGTTTGTGGAACTGGGTGTTTTCCCTCCACCAGGCAGACCCACCTGGCTCCCAGGCCCACCACCCTATGGGGGAGAAGAAGAGAACAAAAGATAGATGAAGAGAGAAAAAAGGAAGATTGCAGTGGGAAAATACAAAACAGGCTCAGAGGAAACAGGAAAATTAAAGAGAGGGAGGTTGACGGCCATGTGTCCCTGGTAGTTAGAAGTGTTGTACCTTGTAAGTTTTTGTAAAGTGGTGGTGCGATGGTGAGGTGAAATTGAATGAACATGTAACACCAGATGTGGGCAGATGTGGTTCAATGTCCTTGAGAAATGTGTGCCAGAGTAGGATGTTTGTATTTGTAGGGGAGAAAAACTTATATCCCTTCCTTACTGATCACAAGGTTTACAGCAGGCACCCCTATGATGAAAGGCAGATTATCAAAAGAAAAGCATAACAAATTTATTGAACAAAGTTTTATGTGACATGGGAAACTTCAGAAATGAAAACCCAAAAGCCAAGGGAAAAGTGTGTATTTTTATGCTTATGTTCAATGAAGAATGGACAGTTTTATAGAGATGTGATTGGACAAAAATGGAGGTATGACCTCATGGTAAGAAACTGAGGAGAACTCACCTAGGGGTCAGAGTGATCATCTTGCTTTTGTGGTTCTCTCATTTGCCAAAACGCCATATTTTTGAGTATCATGTTCTGAGCTCCATATATTCCTACACAGCTCAGCTCAGCTGGGTGCAATTTTCTGCATTTCTTCTAGTCGTTCTTATGGGAATAAATTTGGATTTTTAAAACAAACATTAATATAGAACTCACTGTATTTTAATAGCCTTTTCAGATATTTGTGGATATTTTTTAGTACACCAAAACTCAAATAGCGGTAAATTCTCAAAGGTTAGTTGGAATGTGGAATCTAAAATTATATCAATGAGCTTTATATACTCGATTACATTAAAACCCATAGCCTATGTTGTACTTTGAATGGATTTTTCTTTTACCCACACATGATTTTGTAACCTTTTTGGTCATTTGGGAAACAGTGGTTCACCGAGTTATGCAGATCTTCCAAGTGGTGACAATTTTATAGTTCGATATAAAAAATAACTCATGTTTGTTCATATCAACATTGAGCTCTTCAGAAAAGTCATTTTTGGGAAGTTGGCAGGCACATGATAGTATATCCAGTGTCCCTAAATTTTTAATATTTAATAAAATTATTACATATTATATATAATACACATAATATAGATTATAATAGTTATATTATTATAACTATTGTTGTAGTTATTTTACTGTTTCACCAAAGACATTTTAAGTGAAGCTGGCTTTTGCTTTTTTAAACCGTGAGTGTGTGATGGTGAGGAGAACAAGGACTACTAGTACAGCTTGGTGCTACTACCCTGATTTGGGCTAAGGCAGCAGCATTTTAATTCACTGTTGTTTTTGCACCATTAAAGTGTAAATGTAAACACAGGGAAAAAGATCAATAATGTCTTACTATTTTTATGAAAATGTTTTTGACCTTATGGATCCCCTGAAAGTGCCTCTGGGTTTGCACACCATGGTTTGAGAGCTGTTGTTCTATACCAAAGGATCTACTGTACCCGTCCTTTACATTTAGTTGTATAGACAACGAAAGGAACAAGCTTAGAAATTACAGCATTTCTTAAATATCCTTAAATATTTGCAGTTTTTAGATTGGGTTCTATTAATACACCTGTACATTTCTTTCTAATAAACTGTCTCGGAAAGAAAGGAGGATGATAGAATATTTTTTCTTCTTATTTTAAAAAAAGTAGTTCTAGGATTTCAAAAAAAGTTACACAGGGAAAATGTTACATGGGCATATTTAAAAATTTGATCAGAACATTACATTTTAACGGCCTATAGAAAATATTTCATTACACTGATAAGTTATATCTGTTAAAAGTTGATGTTTCAGAATGAAGGTTGGTTTATGGTCTGAGCAAGAAGGTCCTAAATACCCTGTTTCAAAATAAATACCATAGCCTCACCCCCACCCCAAGACCGCTGGTCATAATGATAACAGACTTTCTATGAAATATAATAATGAAGCTGGAAAAAGTAGGAGAAAGTGGCCCAGGAATTCTTACATCTAGGGAGAAGAAAGATACATTAAAAAAAGAAGTTGTGATAACCTCTACTCTCAATTAACTGACCCACAATTAAAAGTTAGAAGATCCAGTAACATCTATCCCATCCTGAATGATTTCAGTTGATATCCAACACTGGGGAGGCAGGATTGTCTCAGTTTCCAGAGTTTGTCACACAGGTTTGTGAAGATCTTTGTCAAGAAGCTAAAAGCCTAAAACAGCACATGGCTTAGTTTATCAAAGGTTATTCATGTGTTTGTCTCATGTATACATGATCCTTGTTTAGTGCAATTTTCTCTGTAGCCTCAGTTCACTGACTAGTTTATCTATTCTTCACATTGGCTAAAAGAGAATTGGGAAAGATGTGAGGAATAAGGATTCGAAGCACATAATGTTGCTTAATACCACATAGAAACATTGGCATGTGCATTGTTAACAAGAGAAATTTCCTGTTAGAAATTCAAAAGGTACTATATAGGATTAGGGTTAGCTGCAAGAAACAGAAAAAAAATCCCACAAATAATAGTGGCTTAAACAAAATAGAAGTTCATTTCTTTCTCACATAAAATAATCCTGGAAGTTGGCAATTCAGAAGTGGCACAGTGTCCATTATGTCATCAGGTATCCTGGTTTCTATATTTCTTCTCTACACCTCAGTGTATAGTTTTTGTCTTCAAGTTCACTTCAAAATCCAATAAGGCTACTGTTGCTCCATATGTCATATCCACATTCTAGTTAGGCAGCAAGAATAAATGGGAGATGATCTCCTCCTTTTAGGGAAACCCACATGGTATTTTTGCTAATACTTCATTGACCCAAATTTAGTCACAGGGTTTAGTCATCTAGCTACAAGGGAAGATAGACAATTTTGTTTTTTTGTTTTTTAGCTGAACATGTGGGTACCTAGAATAACATTAAGGAAATTAAAGTGATTGTTTCTCTGCCACAGGAATAGTTTTTGCTTTCTTTCTTTCTTTTTTTTTGACATTGTACTTTTCGTCCTAAATATTCAACTTGGCTATATTTTAAGTGTTGAGAGAAAATATTTTCACATTTTTATTTAAAAGCATAACTCCAAAACACCAGAATTTGGATTTAGAGCTGAATGATCGAGCAGTTTTAAAATCCAAGAGCTACATTCTAGTAAACAGCTGAGCTTTAATCTTTGAAAGGAACTGTGTACTATCCTCTCCTTATGCCATGCAAGACAAAAAATCTGTTGCATTATGGTGGCAAATTATATTTAAAGTTTGATTAAATACAGTTTGATTATTTAAGAGAAAATCTGAGGGATGTAAGTGTGCCACCGAGATCCGCACTGGTTGCTGCAAGCCCCACTCTTGTTCTTTGTTTTTCACTGACTGCAGGTGGTCTAGAGCTGCTGTCACTCTGGTGATTCCCACGGCACGGAACATGAGTGAGCTTCCTGCAGGGGGTCTCAGAATGATGGCAAAGCCAGATGTGCCTTCAATTCAGTTTTTCCACTATGGAAACCGTGAGTCTAGAGTATTTCTCTGTGTGTCGCTCTGTGCCAGCTTGGACGAGGGGCAGTGCGGTCACAGAGAATCATGCCCTCTACCCTTTGATCATGGTTTTTCTCTGTTCTGTGGTCCAAGGGGGCATCTTAGCCTCACTCCTGAGTTCTGGGATATTCGGGGTGGACAGTTACAAGCTGGATTTCCTTGTATGGGGCGGGTGTATGATAAAGCCAAGAAACTCTTATTCTGCCATCTTGCTGATGTCACTCATAAAAATTGTGTATCAGACAAAAGGCAAGATTGATTTCTTCCTTTGCTTTGAAATGTTAAGTCTAATATCAGGATAAGTGCTAACCCTAGTTGCTGATGTAAATTATATGGAGAATTTTTAATAATGAATATTTTTACCAGAGTGGGCCCAATTAAAATTTCTGGATGATCTTTTACAACAAAAAGATGACAGTCACAAAGTCAAATTTACTTAAAATTTTGAAATAAAAGGAAGAGCAATTATCAAAAACCCATAGACAAGTAATAATGATTTTCTAGTAGGAACTATAGTTTAAAATGCTGTTTTGGTATTAAATGAAATGATACCAATAACATGAGTACACTAACTTTTTAGTTGCAATCTGTATTTTTTAAAAGAATACTTTTCTCTCTCTCTCTTTTTTTTTTTATTTCAGCATATTATGGGGGTACAGATGTTTAGGTTACATATGTTGCCTTTATCCCCTCCTGCCGAAGTCAGAGCTTCAAGAGTGTCCATCCCCCAGATGGTGCGCATCGCACTCATTGTGTATGCGTATACCCGTCCCCTCCTCCCCCTCCCCCCTCCCACCTGCCCAACACCCAATAAATGTTATTCTTATATGTGCACTTAGGTGTTGATCAGTGAAACCAATTTGCTGGTGAGTACATGTGGTGCTTGTTTTTCCATTCTTGGGATACTTCACTTAGTAGAATGTGTTCCAGCTCTATCTAGGAGTATACAAGAGGTGCTATATCACCATTGTTTCTTATAGCTGAATAGTACTCCATGGTATACATATACCACATTTTATTAATCCACTCATGTATTGTTGGGCACTTGGGTTGTTTCCACATCTTTGCAATTGTGAATTGTGCTGCTATAAACATTTGGGTGCAGGTGTCTTTTGTTCTTTTGGGTAGATGCCCAGTAATGGGATTGCTGGATGAAATGGTAGAATTCTTTAAGATGTGATACTGAAAAGGTCAGAGTCCCCCATCTTTATCTCTGTGTTGGCTTCATTTTCAGAAAAATTCTCCATGAGATTGGGAAATGACCAGCAGAAGTCTCACAAGACTTTCAATGCTTAAGATAAAAGGAAAAGAGAATGTTTTCCTAAAGCCCTGGGAAGATATCAGAAAGAACTCTGATTGTCCACATCTGATAGAAGTCAACCTCATCTCAACCAAATGGAGTGTTGAGTAAATCTCTCTCTCTCTCCCTCCCTCTCTTTCCTGCACACATGCATGTGAACATGTACATGTAGTGCATCAGGTCTCCTATAAAGTATATCTTAGTTTGCAAGACACAGTGACAAGAAGTCCAAAGACAGAGTATCATTAATCTTGTATGTTGAATATTCCAATAGTTTCCTATATTAACTCAAAAGTAAAGTGAAGTGACAATTAAGAAAATAATATTTCATATTATTCAAGAAAATTACTTATGTTTAGCTTGTTTTCTTTAATCTGCCTTGAAATAAAAGCTTTACTTCTGACCCTCAGAAATTCTGGATGAAGATAAAATTTCCTTTGAATACTTCTGAAACTATAAAAATACTGCCTGGGGTGTTCTCTATTGATTATATATGCAGATTACCTTTTTAAACTGCCTCTCTTATGAGATATTAATTTGTGCTTGGAATATTTTATGTCCTTGATAACTCGATTGATTTTGAGCCAAGTCAGTAAAACACAGACTTTTTTACTTAAGTAAAATTCAATAGAAAGCTTTCACCAGACATCAGTCAGATTTATTGGAGGTTTGATATAATTTTCTTGATATAGTATCTCATTTTGTTAATAATGAAATGGGAATATATACCAGATTCTGAAATGAATTACAATCAGAACTATAGATATTATTTTAAACCACATTTGAGTGTCAATTCACTTCAGTTTCAACTAACTTGGTAAATTATTATATCCTAAATATACACAGTTCCAAATCCATTGTCATATTTTTTCCTACTAATAACCCAAGAAGCAGGTAAAATCATATTAGCATAAAACTTCACAAGGTTATCTGCAGTGGTATGGAGGAGAAGGGAGGGGCCAGGACTTCCATAGTGGGGTAGGATGTGAACAGAGAAAGGAGGGTTTGGGTGCATGGAAAAGTAGAGGGGGGAGCACAGAACACAGTTTCAGATTCCAGAAAAACCTCCACTCAGATGTATAGGTTATGGTAAATAACGTGTGTGTCTGTGGATGACTGTCCAATATGTTCAGTTACCATGTGTGGGCAGGAAATTTACCTGGCAGGAATATAAGCCACAAGCAGCTGTGCCATAGAAAGGTAGCGAGGACAGGAAGAACTGGACTAGAGTGGCCAGAAGAAGGAGTATGGTTTCATCACTACTAGGAGTACACATAAGAATCACCGGCAGAGCTAGGTAAACATACACTGTGATTGTGAAAATCTAGGATACGGTTCTGGCGTGTTTGTTTCAAAAGCCACAGAAATGATACACTTGGTCCATGGTGAGAACCACCAGTCAAGTAAGAGTTCAGTCTGAGGTAGCAACATTCTGGATGTATCTGGGAACCAGTGGTAAACTTTGGAAGAAAAGACAGAGACCTGAAGTCCAGGAGGTGAGGGATAGATTGTAATGTGGTATAAAATATCTCGAGGTTGATGTTTCAGAGTAATTATGGGCATCCATTTTTGAAAAAGGAAATAATGATGAGTTCCTTGGGGTTTTTTGGTGCTGGCCATCTATCACAGCAATGGGTCTACCAATCCGTAGGCATAGGGCTGGTTAAGGCATGAGGACTCGGTTGATATTAGGGAGGTAAACTATTAGTCTGTGGGTTTTGCAAATATGCGGTGGCCAGCAATGGTGATTTATAACCAGTCTCTCAAAAATCCACATAAGCAGTTAGCTTTAGGGACATCTATCACGAGTAATGGGGTCCCAACCACTGAAAGGATTCAGAGTCAAACACTTTTTTTGAGAAAAAAAATAAGAAGAAAATGATCAAGAAACATTTAAGTGATAATAAGCATTAGCAAAAACGGGCAAGGGATATTAATAGAAAATTCATAGTAAAAACACTACTGGCAAAAAAAATCATAAGAAAAGATGTTCAAACTTTCTGATAATAGTAAAAATAAAAAGTAAGGATATAATTTTTAAACTATCAGACTGGCAAAAATTTAAAATATGATGGATCTGTATATGTTTCCTATGGCTGCTTGTAACAAATTACCACACCCTGGAAGCGTTACAGCAACACGAATTTATTCTCTTTCAGTTCTGGAGGTCAGAAGTCTGAAATCAGTTTCACTAACTAAAGCGAAGGTATTAATTCACAGGGCTTGTTCCTTTTGGAGGGTCTGGAGGCTGTAGGGAAAGTTAACTTTTAACCTTTTTTGGCTTCTGGAGGCCACCTGCTTTCCTTGGCTCATGACTCCTTCCTCACATTAATTACTCCAATCTCTTGCTCACATCATCACATTGCCTATTTTTTTTTTTTAATCAAAGCTCTCTTTTAAAAAGACATGTTTGATTATATTTGGAACCCACACAGATAATCCAGAATAATCTTCTCATTAGGCATGTATTCTTTGTGTCTGACTTCTTTCTCTTAATCTGAAGTTTGCTGCAAGAGGCTATAGTTAACTTATTTCATTGCTATATAATATTACATTGTCTAGAATATGCCACAATTTAATCTATTAATATTTTACTATTGATGCAAATGTGGATTGTTGTCATTTTTTTACTATTTTGAAGATAATATAGCTACAATTCTCTTGTAATTGGTGTTTTACCATCTACCAGTCAATCGAGAAATTTAGAACACTTTAACTCCATTATCCTTCTAGTATCCTTTACCTTATTCCTGCCATGTTATTTGAATTCTCTTTATAATTTAAATCTCTCATGACATTTAAAAAAACTCAGTCATTATTCAATTGGGTATACCCATATATTTACTATTTTCATTGTATGTGTTCTTTCTTATAACTCTTTTTTTCTTAGATAGTTATCTTTTTTGCCTAAAGAACACACTTTATATTTCAGTTAGTGTGAATCTACTAGTGACAAATCATCTTAGTTCCTATTTATCCGAAAATGTCTTCGTTTTCATCTTAATTCTTAGAAATAAACTTTATTTATTTTTCTTTTGTACATGTCTTATTTTAAAAAGTTTTATTGTATACTTTTATGCAGTTTTGAGTACTTCTTGGAGAGCTGGTCTTGTCTTGGTGAATTCCCTCAGTCTTTACTTATCTGAGAATGTCTTTATTTCTCCTTCATATATGAAACTTAGTTTAGCAGGGTACAGAATTCTAGGCTGGGCATTATTCTGTTTCAGAAGAGTGAGAATGGAGCCCCAGTCTCTTCTTGCTTGTAGGGTTTCAGTTGAGAAATCTGGAGTTATTCTGATGGGCTTTCCTTTGTATGTTACTTGTTTCTTTCACCTTACAGCTCATAGAAGGGCCTCTTTAGTGGCTATTTTGGTCAATCTGATGACTGCATGATGTGGTGTCTTCTTATTTGCATTGAATCTCCCTGGGGTCCGTTGAGCTTCTTGTGCCTGTATATCTCGATTTTTAGCAAGGCCTGGGAAATTCTCCTCTATTAATTCTTCAAATAGCTTATCCAGCCCTTGAATGTTTTTTCTTCTTCACCTTCCGGAACCCCTATCACCCTCAGGTTCACTTTTTTCACATAATCCCACATTTCTTGTTGGCTTATTTCTTTTCTCTTAATTTTCTGCTGGATTTCTG
This sequence comes from Indri indri, assembly GCA_004363605.1. Lineage (NCBI taxonomy): Eukaryota > Metazoa > Chordata > Mammalia > Primates > Indriidae > Indri > Indri indri. Next base: position 107,616 of record RJWJ010001301.1, read on the forward strand.
TAACTGACTTATTTAATTGGAAGGAGTTGTCTTCAATTTCTGAGATTCTTTCTTCTGTTTGATCTACCCTGTTCTTGAGGCTTTCCATGGTGTTTTATTGTTTCCTGTATAAGTCCTTTATTTCCAGGAGATTGGTTTGATTTTTCTTTAATATTTCAATTTCTTTAGTGAATTTTTCTTCCAAGTCCTGGATTTTTTTTGTGGTTTCTTTGTGTTGGTTATCCATTTTTTCTTGCATATCATTCAGTTTTCTTACAATCCATGTTTGAAATTCTTCTTCTGTCATTTTAGTGTTTCGAGTTTGGTTAATGTCCATTGCTGGGGATCTGTTGTTCCTCTTTGGGGCTGTGCTTTCCGTTTGAGTCTTCATACTTCCAGAGTTCTTTTGCTGGTTCCTTCCCATCTTGATCAGTTGTTCCTTCTTGCCTTTAGATTTTTGTTTGGATAATGACACACCCTGTTTAGTCTCTGAGCCAGTAGGTGGCATTTGTGGGTGAGATTCGACCACACCGTTTATGATGAAGCAGTAGATGCAGTAAAAGTGTGTGCAGGATGACCTCCCTGTCAGTAGGTGGCACTTGCAGGGAGGAGCGAGCTGCAGTGCTGTTTTTGGGTCCTGTAGCTAGCTCTTATTCCTCTAGAGGGGCCCTCTTGTGCCTCAGGTGGTGGGTGGGGCCCTGGGATTTCCAGGTGTGTCCTTGTTCTCCACCTCAGTGGGGGCAGGACCGGGAATGAGTCTGGGTGGGGCTGGGTTGGGTAAGCCTGCCCTTAGGCTCCACAACTGCTGTCAGCAGGGGTCAAAGGTCTGCTCTTTGTTTCTGTGCAAAGCTGCCGGGAGAGGCTGAAATGGTTCCACTCAGCTGAAAGTCTGGGCTTGGGGGGTGGGGTTGTCCAAGACTCGCACTCTGGAGCAGGTCTCGCTCCCCTCCACCCTCCCCCTCTCTGTGACCTCTCCCAGGCCTCTGCTAGCAGGAAGGACCTCAGGCCAATGGATCTCCCCTGGCTGTGATGTGGGCCGGGAGGTTCCCCACCCAGGATTGTAGCCTGAGCTGGGTGCACCGCCATGCTTTGGGAGGATGGTTGCCGCTCTGGCACGCTGATCTGTCCCTGAAGGCACCCACTCCTCAGTAGGCTCTCTCACAGATGTCTCTTCTGTGCCCTGGGGCAGTGAGATCCTTACCTGGGTGTACAGGGTCTGGTCTGCAGGCCTGTCCCCTGGACCCTGGAGATCAATCCCTGACCCTGCCAGGGGGAGGAGTGCTGGTCTTGAATCACCTACAGGGTGCCCAAGCTGGATCTATTTCACTCCACCTCGGGATTTGCCCTGCTCTCCTGGAGTCCCCAGGCAAGTAGCACCTGGAAGGGCTGGCAAGTAGGGAGCTCGCAGTCTGAGTACCCCTCAGTGTGCTGTAGGGCCCCAAAGGGGAAGGCCCCGTTCCTTGGAGATGACTCCGTGTGATGGCTGAATTGTCTCTCTGGGCACCCATGGGTAGGGAGGGGGAAGAAAAGAATGGAGCACTATGGCGTCTGCCGATAGGCTAAGGTCTGCACCCGGGGAGGTTCCCCGAGGGGGCTAGGAGCCCAACGTTGAGTCTGTAAGAGGCCTCTGCTCACTGACGGCAGCCGACTCTGGGCTGGTGCCGGCAGGTCTCTCCAACTGCTCAGGAGCCCACCAACAGTCCAAGATGCAAGGGAGGGGAAAGTTAACCGCTCCACCTACCCTTGTCACTGGTCTCCAAGCCTTTCTTCTTCCAGTTCTCCTCTGCAACGTCTTCCTGTGGAGTCTCCTGTAGTTTCAGGTACCCTTCCTTCTGACCCTAATCCGATCTATGTTTCTCTGCTAGCTTATTTTTTTCTCTTTCTTCTAAAATTTATCTTTTTTGCAGAGACACTCTGACTGGTGGCTTTTCTCGTCCGCCATCTTGGCTCCTCCATGACTTACAATTTTTTAACTTCAAAATTATCTTCAAAAAGATATGTATGCAGTAGACATTGTACTTTGAATTTTGAATTTTGAATTTTTGTCTTTCCCCAGGCTAGTATTATGTGGTACAATACTCTCTTGTCATGCTGGGCAGTGGCAGTGAGCCATAGCTCCCAGTCAACCACGCGATCTCAAGGGTAAACAACCGATACTCTACAGGGTATTGTGTTGCCAGATGATTTTGCCCAACTGTAAGATAACACAAATGTTCTGAACATGTTTAAGGCAGGCTGGGCTAACCTATGATGTTTGGTAGGTTAAGTGTATTAAATGCATTTTCAAATCACAATGTTTTCAATTTACAATGGGTCTATCGGGATGTAACTCCATCCTACGTTGAGGAACATCTCTTTTTATAATATATATGTATATCTCTCTTATATTAAAAATATATGTATTAATATATAAGAAATTGGCTCATGCAACTATGAAGGCTGACAAGTCCCCAGATCCACAGGGAGGGTTTGCAAGCTGGAGACCTGGGAGAGCTCATGGTGTAGTTCTAGTTGGAAGGTTTAAGGGCTGGCAGACTCAAGACCTAGGAAGAGCCAATGGTTCAGTTCTAGTCTGAAGGCTGGAAAAAGTAAGTGTTTTAGTTCAAAGGAGGAATTCTCTCTGCTTAGGCCTTCAACTGATTGGATGAAGCTCACCCATATTAGAGAGAGCAATCTACTCAGTCTACCAATTTAAATGTTAATCCCATCCAAAAATGTCCTCATAGAAACACTCCAAATAATGTTCAATTAAATAGCTGGATACCCCATGGCCATATGAAATTAGTTATCATATCACTTTTCTCAAAAGCTTTACAGGCTGAGGGTTATAAGTGACCTAGAAATAGCCTCTGAATACTTTTATTATTATCTTAAGTTAAGGGACTTAATTAATTTTTGTTTTCAATTTAACTGTTTATATAGTATTTCTCCTGCATCTCCATTACAAATATAAAAGAAAAAAAACCACATTGATCCAAGAGTTTTCAGTGGGAGGGGCTGATTTTGTCCAAGGACATTTGGCAGAGTCTGAAGACGTTTCTGGTTTTCACAACTGCAAGGTTGGGCATGGAGATTGTCCTTGGTATGTAGGGAGCAGAAGCCAGGGATGCTGTTAAACATTCAGCGGTGCACAGAGAAGCCCTGCACAACAAAGAACTGTCTGGCCCCAAGCATCAGCGTTACTGTTGTTGAGAAACCCTGAGCAATGATCCAAGGGAGATTTGACTGTCAATTTCAGTTTCAGCCTGCTTAAAGATATTCTCTTTGTTCACTGAATAAACATGAAAACTGAGAAAATAAATAATTTCAAGAGCTAAAAATTTTTAAAAAGTAGAGCGGGCGGGACATTTTCAGCAAGGAAAGATCGTGACAAAGATAACCAGAGTCGCTCTCAGTTTATAGAGATCTTTTTCCTTCAATGCTTGGTTGACTCCCTTTTCAAACAGCTTTACCAGGTCTGCATTCATTTGCTCAATATGAAGCCTGACAGATTCTGTCAACCTTGAATAAGAGGTGCTTTTCTCCTAAGCCAGCAGTCCCCAACCTTTTTGGCACCAGGGACCTGTTTCACGGAAGACAATTTTTCCACTGACTGGGGAGGGGTTTGGGGGGGAACATGCTGAGCAATGGGGGGGCAGCTGTGCATACAGATGAAGCTTTGCTGCCTGCCCACCACTCACCTCCTGAGGCTGGTTGCTAGCAGGCTGTGGACAGATAATGGTCTGCGGCCTGGGGTTGGGGACCGCAGTCTTAAGCCACTGCTTTGGAGGAAGGGAATGCGGTCTTATCAATTAGCAGGTAGCTGAAGCATATGTGCGTAACTTTTCAAGAGTGACACTCAACTATCGGGTGTGTTCTAGGGAGGTTGTGCAACACTTTTTGCTTTGTATGCTCCAGATGATTTCAGGGGTGCGGTATTAGAACCATGGTCCCTTCAGAGGACTGAATGCCACTTCTGATGATATTTCTCAGAGCAAGCACTAGAAGAGGGTGTGTTGTGGGGATGCTGCCGCATTCCCCAACCACACGCCTTCATTGCGACATCCTCTCCACCACCCCACACAAACATACACATGAGAGCACTGCTTATATTATGAATGTGTAGTTTAGTAACAAAAATCGAAAACAAGAACATTGGTTGTATAGAAAAAAGTTGTCCTTTTTAGGATAATAATATTTTTAAAACTTTTATATTTTGGGAGTGCAAATTAGCTACTTTTTCCTTCTAATGTAAGGAACTAGTTCATTAGAAAAGCTGGCCAATTTACTTCACACAGCACAGATATAGTTATTTCTTGCCAATTTAGAGGCCCTAGTGATCTAATCTGATAATTTGGAGAGATGAGATGGTTATCATTTAAGTATCTTATTTATGCTGATAAAGGGTTTCTACTTTACATTTCATTTCAAATTTAAAGGTTTTGTATTTGCATTTTCATAGAACAGTGTCATTTATTTCAGATTCCTTATTTATGGAAAAGTCTGTGTTGTAGATTTCTATTCTTGGAGTTGGAAATACAGATAGGCTAGTTATAAAAATATTAAAGCATTTATTTCAGAAAATACCCTGAATACTGTAATTGGTCACTAAAAAGATAAGGTTATAATTAAGGCCTTTCCAAGGAATGAGAACCTGAGGATTTTATAATGAGGTCATTTCTGCTAATATCTGGCAGGCTTCATTTTCACAAATTCTATTTTAATATACATATGGATTATTTCATTCTAGGTTATTTTATTTCTGCTGTCTAGGGAACTATAGCCTTCCTTTCATCTATGAAAGTGACTGTATAATATCCTGATAAATTTAATGTGCTCTTTACATTATGATGTTAGCCAAGCAGAAAAGCACATAAATACTTAAATATCTTCTCTTTAAATGGAGACATTGTTTTATAATTAGATCATTAACTGTAGTGAATTGGTCATATTTACAGGAGGAAAAGTATAATAACCTATTTTTTGGTCATGAATCCATGGTTTATATCTAGACAAAAAATTAAGCTTCATAAATTTTTCTGACCATATTGCTGAGAAATTTGGTTCTTCTCTGTTTTTTTTTGTACTCGTTTAATTCCAGTGATTAATTTTCAATTTTAGTGATTAATTTTTCTGTTTGTTTAGAATCTTGTCCTTTCCCTCCTCACTCTCCTCTCATTCAGTTTGAACTAATGGTATTAACTTTCTAAGTGTTTATCTTTTACTTAAAGCTATGATTCAGATTTTATTACTTGTTTTATCAGCTTATTATATTCTTTGATGCTCACTTTTGAGATAAAAAATGAACTGTTTCTTCTTTCCCTCTCCCTATTCTGTTTCCCACTTTTTGATTATTTTTGTTATTTCTACATTATCAGATCACATAGCTGCTTGACAGTGTCCTCATGACATGGCAATTGGGTTACCCCAGAGTGAATGATCCAAGACAAAGAAAAAAGAAGCTGAAGTGCCTTCTATGACCTAGTCCCTGGAGTCACATACCATCACTTCTGTTTTTTGTGCGTGTTAGAGGGAAGTTATGACGTCCACACTGATTGGAGAAGAATTAGGCTGCACGTGTTGAAGGGGGCAGTACCAGAAAATTTTTAGACATATTTGAAAAAAAAAATCACTAATTCCCTAGTCACAAAGCATCTTTCCCACATGCAAAATACATCCTCTCCTCCCATGGCTCTTAAATATAATATACCACTATAACATCAACTTGAAGTTCAGAATCTTGTCATCTAAACCAGATCCAGGTTCATTGGAGGTTCCTTGGGTTTCATTTCAATAGCACAGCTCCTCAAGTATGGTTTTTCTATATCTGAAAGCTGGTGAACTAGAGAGACAAGTTATCTTCCACCTAATGTGCCAAGCATACAGTAGCAGGACAGGAATAAAAGATAACCTCTAAGCACTTCCTGTTAAAAAGAGAGAAAGGATTGGAGATGCAAGGAGTCACTCTTTTATGGCTATTCTGAAAATCCATCTGGGCAAATATTAGAAATTCCTTGATTAGAATTCAGTTTCACTTCTGCCCAGGAATAACTCTCCATGGCTCTTGGCTACCCCTCTGGGCTCATGATTAAACCCTCCTATTCCAAGTGTGCTAAGCTATGTTTGCAGCTGCATGGTTTCTCAGCCAGCTTCATGCCAAGATTTTGGGGACTTAAAGACTTCTTTTATTATGTATTATCTCTGTCCCTTTTTGTCCGAGCTGGAAGTGTTTCTGCAAACATAATTTTATTGAAAACTCTGTGGATTTTCTATGAATCTCAGTGGTGGTTTGCTCCATTAGATAAAAGACATGCCCACAAACCTCTTCAGGATAAGTCTTCCCCCTCTCAAGCTTCTGCTGAGATGGCTGAGAAGTAAAGCCCTTAACCTTCTTAGAAATACTATTGTTGGGAGATATGCCTCAGTCAAGCATGTCCTTAAGCTTTTTATAAGGCCTTTTGACTGAATGGTATTTCTAAGCACCACCTTAGATCTTTCTGAGGTCTTCAGAGATAATTCTAATAAAGATTGAAGCCACATTGTCTGCTTCATCTTTAGACTAAGTTTTCTTTGCAGTGTTCTGTGTCTCATCTTTGCTTAGAAGCCATTTCTTAATTTTAGCATCATTTATAATCTGGTGAGGCTAGGAAACTTCAAAATAGCAAGTTCTGGACGTTTTTTATTTGACAGAACTTTTTTCTCCCTTTCATTATTTCTACTTTATTGGAAACAACGAGAAGAAACTAGATGGCAGCTGTCACATTCTGGTTGGAAATCCCCTTTGCTAGTTTACTCAGTTCATTAGGTACATTTATACATAACTATAGGTCACAGTGATGCTAAACTTTCTGCCACTACATAGCAAGGAATCCCCTCCATCTAGCTTTTAATAACATGTTTCTTGTTTCCCTTTAAGCCCTCATCAGAAAACTCCAAAGTCTAGACTGCTACTAACAGTCTGTTTAAGGCACCTTATTAGGCTTTCACTAACCCTCTCCTCAAAGTCCTTTCAGATTTGCCCACTGTCAGTTTTCAAAGCCACACCCATGTTCTTGTTCATTTACTATGAGAACACCCAACTTACAGCTACGAATTCTGTATTAATTATCTATTGCTGTGTAACAAATTAGCCCAAAAGTTACCAACTAAAATCAACAAACTTTTATTATCTCAGACCATTTTTGAATTCCAGGAGTGGCTTAGCTTGATGATTCTTGCATAAGGTTTATCATAAGGTTACAGTCAACATGTTGGCCAGGGTTGCAGTCACCTGAGGGCTTGACCGGAGCTGGAGGTTCCGCTTCAAAGATGACTTATTCATAGGGCTGTTGGCAGGATGACTGAGTTCCTTGCTGGCTATTATCAGACGGCTCAGTTCCTTATCACATGAACCTCTTCACAGGGCTGCCTAAATGTCCTCACAACATGGCAGTTGGTATTCCCTAGATTGAATGCTGTGGACTGAATGTTTGTGCCCCTTTAAAATTCATATGTTGTAATTCTAACCTCCAATGTGTTAGGAAGTGGGACCTTTGGGAAGTAATTAAGTCATGAGGCTGGAGCCCTTGCGAATGGGATTAGTGCCCATATAAAAGGAACCACAAGGAACTCTCCCTTTCTGCTATGTGAAGATACAATGAGAAGTTGGAAGTCTGCAACCTGGAAGAGGGCCTTCACCAGACTCAGACCTTGCTGGTACACTGATAATTCCATACATGGGAGAAATAAATTCTTTTGTCATAAACAATCCAGTCTATGGTGGCGATGTTTCTCAGGGCAAGCAGCTCAAACTGACTAAAATAGTAAGTGATCTAGGGAGGAGAGGGAAGGAAGCCATGCTTTTTTATGACCTAGTGTTCAAAGTTACACATTGTCACTTCTGCATTTTGTTTTTCCATTTGGAAGGAGTCACTAAGTCCAGCCCACACTCAGCTGGAGGCCTCCTGAAGGAAAGTATATCAAAGAATTTGTGGACATATTTTTAAAACATCAATCTTTAAATTTGTTTTTTTCTTAGATCTGCAGTTGAATCAATTCACTGCTTATCATTTGTCCTTTTTCTGAAGCTTTCCCAATAATTTACTGGTTGAATAAAGATTTTTCTCTAGTATATTCTTCAAGAATGGCTCATGGGCATAATATATTCTAAGTCCTACATTTTGCAAATTGTTTTGGTACTAAAAGTCAGCCGAATTGATGAAAATTCATGTTCACACTCATTGCCATGAGTACCTTGCAGATATTGCTTGACTGTCTTCTGGAGTTTAATGTTCATGCACAGAAAATTGTGACAACCTAATTTTTTTTCTTTGTAAAATAACTTCTTTTCCCTAGACATCCAAATAATTTTTTTGTTTATAAAATTTAATAATTTTATCAGTTATGCTTCAGAATTAACATTTCTTGTCATTTTCCCATGTATATAGCATCTATTTGCAATGTATACACAGGTCTTTTTTATTTCTCAAGTTTTTATTTCTTGAAAGTTTCTTGAATTTTAAATTATAATTTTAAATATTTGTTGTATTTAATTGTTTTGGTTTTTTTTCTTCAGGGCAATAATGTATATATTTATATGGAAACTATATATATACTTTGGGGGAAAAATATATATTATATATATAATCACATAATGGTATATATAATAATTATGGGTTGAATCATATGCCTTGTTTAAGTGTTGAAGTGCTAACCCCCAAGTACCTTAGAATATAACCTTATTTGGAAATAGAGTCATTGCAGATATAATTAGTTAAGATGAAGTCATGCTGGAGTATAGTGAGCTTTTAATTCAATCCGACTGGTGTCCTTGTGAGAAGATGGCTATGTAAAGACAGAAACACATGGGGAGAATGCCATGTGAGAATGGAGCTAGAGACTGAAGTTTTGCAGCTGCAAGCCAAAGAACACAAACATTGCCAGCAAACCACCAGAAGCTTGGAAGAAGCAAGGAACTATTGATTCCCTGGACCATGGCCCTGCTGACACCTTGACTTTGGATTCTAACCTTCAGAACTGTGTGACAATAAATTTCTGTTGTTTAAAGAAACCCAGTTTGTAGTATGCTGTTACAGTAGCTCTACAAAACTAATACAATTATCTTCTTTGATTGACTTTCATTTATATCATTTTCTCTCTGACACTTTTTATCTTTTTGTCTGTTTCACTTATTCTTCTCAAGGATTTTTTTGGTTGCTATGTGAAAAGCACTTCCTTGATAAAACAGAAGCAAAGGCCATATTCACCTCAGAAAATTTTCAAGAAACCATGACAGTCATTTCATATGCTCCAAATAAATGGGTACGCATATCCTTTAAGTTAGGACACCTAGTGTTTTAGCTTCATTTCAACTTTCTGCATTATATAGATCCTACACCACAGCCTTCCACATAAGTATTCCAGATAAAACTGTTCATAACCACTACTCACAGTGTTACTAGGAAAAAAGTCCAACAGGCTACAGTTTGTATGTAAAGGGAAGGGAGGAGGGGACAATATCCTGACACCAAACCAGAGCAGTTTGGAAAGTCCAGCAGGAGATGCACAAAAGAGTACAGGGAAGTGTTTCCAGAGGAAACAGGACTAAGAAGGGTGAATCCCACAGAAAAGAGAGCTCCATGTTGACAAGAAGCTTCTGAGAGTAGATCTGATGCCTAATGGGCCATAACACTAAGAAAGGGGAATTATAGCGAAGTGTCACAGAAAGTGAATCTGAGGAGTGACAGAGAGGCACCTTGCAGGGCTGAGGCAGTACTGTTTAAAGGTAGCAATCACTAGTACAGGCAAGAGAAGGAAGGAAGCAGATTATAGGACAATCCTACTAAAACAAGATTCTGAAAATCAGAGGGAGCCCAACCACAAAAAAGCATCATATATTAAAGAAAGTGCTTTTGTTTTATCAATTTGCAGGTTTTGAATGTCATAGTGAAACGTTTATTACCTGCACCAGATGCAGCTACATATGCATTCAAGTAAAGGTTCATATTTGACAGAGACCAAATGCTCAACTTCTCCACGCTTCATTTGTATTATTTATAAAATGGTTCTAATATTAGTCATTTGTACTATCGTACTTAATTCTACATTTCATAATTAATGTAAACATAATATTTTTAGCATAAAGTCTAGTATGTCACAGGCATTCAAAATTGGTAGATGCTTTTGTTCAAAAATAATATATTAATATTAATAGACTCAGTGAGCCAATTAAATACAAGCTAATTTGGCTTGTTAGTCATTTTAATATAAAAAATTTATTTAAATCACAATGCCCTTTTGAAGCTCTGGAGAATACCCACCTGTCAAAAGAAGCTGAGAAGGTGATTAAAAAGCATTGGTTCGAAAAAGATAACTTGTCATTTTGTTTTCTCACTCAGCTTAGAATGGCACATGCTGATACATTTTATACTTGGCAGTCTTGATTCTTACAAAGCCTTAGAATAAAATGAAAATAATTGAATTGGAAAGTGCATCGTTCACTTTAGGGACTATTACCACAGCTCCTGCTGTGGACTCAAGTGCATTTAAAGGGACTATATACCTAGGTACATTGTTCACGTTCTACTTGGAAAATAATATTATTTTCTCCATATCTAGTGTCTAAGGACCTCATTTAATTCTTTTATGGGGATTCAATGCTCATAAATAGCACTGATGGTGAGAAACTGAATGTTTTTTTTTTTTTTCCTGCAGTAAGAGAGACAAGTTGCTATCTAGGTTTTATGTGAGTATTCTGGTGTTAGCATATTTATTTCAATTATAATTTCCAAACCTGGCTGGTCATTAGAACCACCTGGTGAACTTTTTTACAAACATATCCCTGAGTATCCTCAACACCTGTGGAAACATCATCTAGCTGTTAAAAAGTCCCTCAGGCGATTGGTGGAATCATTATTGGAGATGTTTCAGCTTAGTCTATCTTTCTTGTGATTTGGGTTATGATTCCAAAAAGTAGGTTATGAAGCTAGAACGTAGAAGAGCAGTATAGACTTTGCTTTACAGAGTGTGGTTCTGTGGGTCAGCAGCATCAGTCTCCCCTGTGAGCTTATGCTGAACATACACCTTTCCTCAGACGTGGTGTATAAAACATGGACTTTAACATGATTCTTAAGTGATTTATATGCATATCAAAGTTTGAAAAGCACCAACATAGAGTTTTTTTAGAACAAGATTTGATCTTATCCAAAAATTGAACATAACCATTTCACATATGAAATAAAGTTTGAAGATGTATGATCAAAGGGGAAAATCTTGCTGTCTTCATGTAGAAACTCCAGAGAATACAGTGGTTTCTTTATATACAATATAAAATTTTTATTGTAAATAATTACAAGTATAAACATCTAGCTCATTGATTAGTCTGAAGCTAGAAACAGGCTCACCCACTACCACTCATTTTTGCTGTGTTGCTTATTAAGCTTTGTAGTTGGGAAACTTGAGGTCTGAGTTTGATTTATATTTTCTTCTTCTCTTACTGACAGGTAAAATTTGTAATAGGAGCAGCACCACTTACAGCAAAGCAAGAACTAAAAATGAACATCTTGTCCTACCTTTTTTCACAAAAAAAAAAAAATCCAAAGTGTTTCATTTTATTTGGTGAACGATTTAATTTATTAGTTTCTCCTAGGCTTTCCCGAATAGTTCCACCAGACTATCATCACTTCAACATTTGTGCTTCTCTCTTAAACTTGAGCTATATCACATCCAGATCTGTGTCTCGGAATTGCTTATTCCTTCTATCGTCCATATTGCAACTCCCGAAGGGCAATTTTGTGGTTGCTGCTGCTTGGTAGTTCCCAGGGCCTCCGTCCTCCCCGTCCCCATCATCCAGCAAGTAGGGTGATTGCATGTCTTGGCTTAATTGGAGCAGTCCTAGAATACATCTGTTGTCTTAGAGTAATTATAAATAGTGTCCCTTTTCACTTAAAAAATGTCCTGGTTAGAACTACACATCGTATGTCAGCATTGAAGATGAAGCTGAGGTGTGGTTAATTCTGTCTAAGGAGACCCTTTCTTTCTGGGAGCCTTGTCAGCTGCTCCCAGGTGAGACTTCTAGCTGCCCTGCATCCCCCCCAGGCCATCCCTCCTTTCTTTCCTTCTTCCTTTCTTTGCTACAGCTACCTTTGGTCAGTGTGAAAAAGCAAATATTCAGATGATGAGAAATGACTTCCTTGGCAATTTCTAGTGTACTAGGATGATTCACCACTCTATTATAGCCATTTTGTTTTATTTGAATTTCTCACTATGCTTTAATGATATTTTTTAAGTTGGTTATATTATAATACTATTTGTTTTTTTAGGGCAGTGTTCTCCCCCGCTTGCTTTTTGGTAATTCCTTTCTGACCGTTTTCTTCCTTCCCTATCTGTCCGCAATCCATTCCCTTTCAAAGTAACTGATGTTAGTAACACAATGTGTTCCCTTTTGTATTTTTCTCCATGACCATAGAATCAAATATATCTGTAGGCACATACAGATATATATGTTGGATTTTTGTTGTTGTTGTTGGTGCCTTTTTTTTCCTCACTAAAACCTTGTGGAAATCTATTTAATAATTATTTTAATAGCTGCCATTCCAGGGTGTAGACGTACTGTCATTTACTCAGCCATTCCTCTAAGGCAGCATTCAATTTGTTTCCAGTTATTGTTATTATTATTTGCTGTCACATACAGTCCTATAGTATATGTTTTTATTGAAGAACATTTTTCCTTATGTACTGATGGTTTCATTTTTATGTGGAGTAGATTGATGGAGTCAAAGGTGTGTGTGTGTGTGTGCATGCACATGCATTTATTTATTTATTTATTTATATTTTGAGATAGGTTCTTGCTATGTTGCCCAAGCTGGCCTTGAACTCCAGGGTCAAGTGATCTTCCTGTCTTGGCCTCCTAAGTAGCTGGGACTACAGGTACACACTAATTTTAAAATCATAGCACCAGGAAAGCCACTATAACCTGCCCAGGTGACAGCTGTGAATGAAGAGGCTTTAGAATGATGGAGGAAGGAAGGGATGGGTACCAGCTGTGGCCCTGAGATTAACTATAGTGATGATGGCTATAGTTTATCTGCATCTTTCAGGTCAAACCTGCATCTCAGTCTAATTGTTCTGCCCTTATTTTCTGGCTTCCTCCCTCCTTTTCCCTCGTAGGCATTTTCCCTTTATACATTCCTTGCGTATTTAACCCTGTCTTGGTGCCTGCCTCTCAGAGGAACCTAACTAATCCAAATATTAATTAAATATATTATGTTGAGATTGTTTTGAACCTCAGAAGAAAGACTTTATTTGGAAATCAGTGCAAGAAGGTTTTTTTTGAGCTTTGTTGTGGTAATGAGATCTCCACTAAAGAATTAGAACACATATATTTCAGTGTAATCTTTCTAAATTGTCTCCTACAGACCAAAGGAAGTTTTAGGGAAATTAAGAGTTCCTTCGATTAAATATACTTGGGAAATACAATTTTTTAAAATTGTGGATATTCAAGATGCACATTAATATATTCATGGCTCTGTAAAGTTCTTTAGTAAAGGATCTTTATTTTACCCAGCAATTCCCCAAAACATTTGGCCATGAGGCTTTCTCCTTTTTTACTGGTATATCTCTAATCCAGTTAGAGAAAAACACGACTTGGAATTATAGCTCTAGTGACTTCCCTTGAAACTAGAAATCATAGCAAGGTAAAGTTTCAAAGCTAATTTTTGACTCTGTGTCTAAACCTTAACTCATCTTATCTTCTTAAAGATCTAGCTTATTTAATTATCTTTATTCTGCAACTTCTCCCTTTCCTTTGGTTCTTTCTCATCAGCATGATCAAATCCTTTTCATTTTGGAAAGAAAAGCCCCTGATCACTAGTATCTCCTTTCGCTAAAACCTATAAACCAAACTTTTTGAAGATAAAGTCAGTGTTCATTGGATCTAACTCCTCATTTTCATTGTTATCTGGTCACCCTACTGATGACAGTCTCATTATCACATACAGTGTCCATCTGCCTCTCTTTCATTTTTTGATGCTATTGGTAGCCTTAATATGTCTTGGGGACAGGTGGACTTTAGTCCATATCCTGATTCCAAAACTTGTTAACTGTTGATCTGGGACAAACTGTCCTACCTTAACCACCTGTAGCATCGGAAACACTTGCTTTAGGGGCTTGATTTGAGAATTCGATAAAATAGCATAGAGGAAAACACATAACATATTGCTTAGTAATTTTTACTTTTCCTTATCACTTCCTTTTATCTCTTGGCCTTTAAGAAATAACACTGCTGAATCTCCTCCTACTCACTGACTTCTTTGTCTGCTTTGCAATACTATCCTTCCCTTCTAATCCCTTGTTGGCTTTCTTTTCTTCTTCTCTTTATAGGCTTTCTGGGTGAATTCATCTACTTCATGGTTTCCTTTGCCACCTATATCCTCACTATTCTTATATTTATATTTCTAGGCTTGATCAGTCTGTTGAAATCAGATTCAACTGAAAAAATCCACAGATATGTAGAGCTCAGCATCTTCAAATCTGAGTATTCTTTCCCCACATAGGACCCATTTTTGTATTCCTTTATCTAGCTAATAGTACCACTATTCATACATCACACAAGCCAAAAACCCAAGCAAGAGTCAGCCCACATTCCTCCTTCTCCATGGGAATCTTTATGTAACGTGTCATTAACTCTCATCAGTTCTACCTTCTAAATCATTTTTTAATCAATCCTTGCTCCAGCTGTCATAATTCAGCTCTCACTTATCTCTTAGCTGGTCTTTCTTCCAGCCTTGTACTTCAATAAACTATCCTCCATATTATGACCAGAGTAATTATTTAAAAATGCAAATCCTATTGTGCTACTCTCTTATGCGCTCTTCGCATGATACACACGGCCTTTGGTGACTTTGCTTTTACTTACCTGTGAATCTCCATCCTCTTCATTTCCTTCAGGTTCTCACCTCTACTTTCATACGATCACCCCAACCACTGGTAATTACCGAAGCTCACTCCTCCATCTCCCTGTAAGTCTGTTTTGCACGTGCCTCATGACAAAACATCCGTTTGTCTTTCAAAACCATACATGAATTCCAACCCCCCTCCGAAGTCTTTCTCAACCACTCCCCCCCCAAAATTGATCACTTCTTCCTTTTGTTATTACCCTAACTTAAATTCTCTATTACTGCCCTGATAAACATTTGGGGGAATACCAATATTCTTGCAATAATTAAAAATGTCTCAGTATGAATATTTTGAATGGTGACACACATTTGGAGGCATGTGTTCTGATATTCTTATTAAAAAACCATTTTATTACTTTATATTTATGATGTAAACATAGCAATTCTGTTGTGGGATCTGAATATGAAAAATTAACTATTGCAACTTAGAGATTAATGCTATTTATGGGAATATATTTTCTACCATTAAATCAAGGATCTGATTGTGGCAGAGAATTGTGTTTAGATTGTATAATTAATAATGTAGTGGACGTTTGCCTATTATAAAAAATGGCATTTTCAGAAGAATATAACATCCTGTTTATTCTAGTTTGTGACTTTTTATAATATACTATTTGATAAAATGATCAATAATTTGTTAAATATTTTCTACAATTGCCTAGCCAAAAGCTCTGGAAGTTTTCAATTCTGCCTCTTAAACAAATTATTTGCTAGATTTCAGTGAGGGAAATACAAAAAAGAAAAAGGCAACATGGATTTAACCTGTAGGAAATGTAAAGCTCACCACTCAATTAGAACTGTAAAATGCATTTTATCCTTATCAGACACAAACACAAGTAAGAAAATGACTTGTGTAACTGAAAATAATGGGCAACTGGTCCTTAATCTGGAAATCTTTGGTGCTAATGACATTTGGCAAATATAAGTCATTGAATGAATGAATAAATAAATAAATGAAAGAACAAACAGCCTTGAATATCTTCTATGTGTTAAGTGAGATGTATACTGAATTTTTGAACAATGTATTTTTTGTTATTGATTGATAAATAATAGTTGTACATATTTATGGGATACATGTGATATTTTGATACATGCATACAATGTATAATGATCAAATCAGGGTAATTGGGATATCCATCCCTTCAAACATTTATCATTTCTTTGTGTTGGGAACATTCCAAATTTTCTCTTCTAGTTACTTTGACACAAAAGACCCAGAAGAGACAAAGCCATCCTGAGCAAAAAGAACAAAACTGGATGAATCACATTACCTCACTTCAAATTGTACTACAGAGCTTTAGTTACCAAAACGGCATGGTACTGGTATAAAAACAGACACATAGACCAATGGAACAGAATAGAGAACCCAGAAATAAATCCACACATGTATAGTGAACTTGTCTTCAACAAAGGTGCCAAGAACATACAGTGGGGAAAGGAAATATGTAATAAATTCTTGTTAATTATAGTTGCCCTAATGTGCTGTTGAACAGAACTTATTTCTTCCATCTAACCATATTTTTGTACCAATTGACCAATCTCTCTTTATCTTCCTCTCACCCCTACCCTTTCCAGGCCCTGGTAACTACCATTGTACTCACTACCTTCAAGGAATTAATTTTTTTAGCTCCCCCATATGAGCAAGAACAAGTGATATTTGTCTTTCTGTGCCTGGCTTATTTCACCTTATATAATATCCTCCAGTTGCATCTATGCAGCTGCTAATGACAGGATTTCACTCTTTTTTATGACTAAATAATATTGCTTTGTGTATATATACCACATTTTCTTTATCCATTCTGATGGACACTTAGGTTGATTCCATATTTTGGTTATTGTGTGTGGTGCTGCAATAAACACTAGAGTGCAGGTAACTCTTCAATTTCTTTTCTTTTGGATATACACCCAGCAGTAGGTTTGCTGGACCATATGGTAGCTTTGTTTTTAGTTTTTTGAGGAACCTCCATACTGCTTTCCATAGTTGCTATACTAATTTACATTCCCACCAACAGTGTTTGAGCACTCTCCTTTCTATATATCCTTGCCAGCAACTGTTATTTTATTTCTTTAATAAAATATTGAAAACCTTGACACTTTGGCACAAATTTCCTTTTTTTCAGTCAAGCAACTTTTTTTCTTTTAATGAGCCCTGTACTAGGTGGGATGCCAAGGATACATAAAGGAATAAATAAAACAAGATCTCTGGTCTCCAAGAGTTCATGATCTAGTGTAGGAAACACAAGTATGTACAAATATTAATAATTAAAACATGTTGTGATAAAAGCTAAGACAGAAATATGTATAAGGAGTGTTGTAAACCTAGCGGGCTAATATCCAGTGCTAGGTAAGTAGAGGAAGGGGTTGGAGACTCAAGGGAGATTGCTCAGATGACCATCAATAAAGGTTCATGGCATTTAAAATGAGATACTAAATACATTTAGGTTTATGTGAAATTAATCCTCAGACTTAATTCCCAATGGTAAGAAGGATTATCTAGAGAGTCATTTTTCTTAATTTTCAGAAAAAACAAAACAGAATATAAGTACACAATTTCATGTCAATAAATGACATCTGGTAGTTCTCTGATTGGCCCCAGGAGCCTTCTCGCAGTTGTGCTTGTCCTGTCTCTGCCCTGCTTTTTGACTCTAATATCGTCTGGGAGAAAGGGAGTCTCACGTATGTGTTGCAGAAGCAAAAGGAAACTTTACGCATACTTTGGTGGAATGACTTCCTTCCCAAAGCTTTGTGTTAATAATGAAGTATGTTTCATCATTAGCTTCTCCTTCCATTTCAAATATATTCACACCTTTTACTTCAAAACTAGGCATATTTTATCCATGAATTCTCTTATTTCCTTTCTAGTACTACATATTACTATAGCCATATAATATAAGTCACATATAGCAGAGCTAGACTCTTTTCCTTTATTGGGGGTTGGAGAATGCTGGAAAAAGCAGTACTTTTTACCCTAAGATAATCATCTTTCCAAAGAATGAAAAAGAGGCTAAAAAATAGACATTACTGATGTGCAGAGTACACAGATTATCACAAACACATGACAAGGAAACTGAGGGATATAAACTGAAACAGACGTATAAAGAAAATGCTTTTGGGACGAGGATGAGAGAACACATAATTTTTGCCATGTGGAGAAGGCACAGAGACTAGGTGACATTTGATCTAAGCCTAATGATAGAGTTTATATAATCAGGACCCTAAAGATATGATTTGGGGTCTTTTCATTCATCACTGCCTTGAAAAAATTTACTAATATAAGGTGATATACCAGTAAATTGATAAGACATTTGGAGTATTTAAAAGTCATTCTGAGATCTAATCTCTGTTTATAGTGATTTCTTCTTGGAGATGCCACGTGCAAATTCTATTGCTGTTTGAAGTCTTGTCTTTTGTAAAACTTTGACAATCAGAAGGCTTATGTATTTATCAGCTTTGTGATTCATGCAGATAATAATTCAGTGACGGTAATTAGGAGAGAGGATAACTTGGGACTTGAGAACTCAGGGAAGTCTGGATGATTTCTGAAGTTCATGGTATTTTTGATGATTAACCAGTTGGTTAGATTAGAGGATTCATATAAAGATCTGTGTGTAATAAGCCAGTAACGTTAGAGCAGAAAACCATGAAAACCAGGTTAAGCATTGATTCTAGTCCTATAGAGTCAATGAAGGTTTTTTGCATAGGGTAGAAAATGTGCAGGGTAAAAAATGCTGAAAATAACATTTTAAGAGGTTCTTCTTATTGGTATAAAGCCTGAATTATAAAGAGAATTCCTAAAGAAATCAACAATTGGATTTGGAAAACACTTTCTCAGAAGGCAACAACAGGATTAATTTGAGGGCCAAAGAACAGGAGAGACTGAATGGGAAGTTGGGTTATTCATGCCCCTACTTGAGAGCAGGCTCTGATTGCCCCATTCTCTGGAGGTTGCAGTGACCACAGTCTGAGGAACTGGAAGCTATCGGGGGCAAGAACATAATGGGTGTATAATTGTGACAAGTCACAAAGAGCAACACAGGGTAAGTCCCAGAGCAGTGTCAGTGGCACTAGAGTGAGATACGAAGTTGTCTTTTTCTCTTACCTTGAATGCTGTTGGTGGCCCCTTTATCTGGTAAGGTAAGGAAAATCTTGAAGAAGAAGCTAAACTATATTGAAAAGAGTTATGAGCAGTGATGTTACATTGCTGAATTACATGGCCTAGAGAGGCTATTCAGTGATTATATTCCTCCATGGGACAAGGCAGCAATGTCTATACCATAGAGAATATGCATCAAATATGCACCACTGTTTCAGAGAGACTTTATCTAGGTCAGCAAAAGAGGAGAAACGATGAGAAGTGCTCAATTATCATGAATGATGACCGTGGGCTGCCCAGTCCTCCTACTACCTAGCACCATCCTGCTTTCCCTGTCAGCCACAGACCGTGAAAAGCATGTGTGACGTGCCTGGTTTGCCAGGGAGATGACCGTGAGAATTAACAATGTCATTTCCTTTAAAGTTTGTGAAGCTTTCAAGGCACAAAGAAAAGTCACTTTTGCCTGAAGTAATCAGTCATCTTACTTGCAATTCTGTCCCCCTTCCAAGACACAAAGGAAGATCTTTTTACTTATTGGGAAACCATGATTTATTAGAGGACATCCCAAGTGGAGGGCTGCAGCGGGTTACAGGCCATCTTGGGGGAATGATGCAATGAGGCTGCCTGTGTTTGTGGTGGAGGACAGCAGAGTCCCTCGGTAAGTTTCTACAGAGACTCAGGCAAGGGGGGAGGATACTTTAGAATAGCAGCCAAGAATGCTCCTAGAGTGCAGCTGGTGCTCTCAGAGCCTTTCCTGGAAAATACATGGTATTTGGACCAATTCAGGACCAACTGAGTTGCCACTGGGAGACTTGCATATTGAAGTTCCCAGGGTGCAGCATGCACCACGAGGTTGATTTTCAGAGAACTCTTAGATGCAAGCTGCTCTAACATCACGCTTAAAGTTGCATTTTACATTTAGGTCTATGATCTATTTTTAGTTAATTTTTATGAAGGCATATTTCAAAATGGTTAATTTTCTCTTATTTGCTCAAAATATGAGGGGACTGTTCTAGGATCTTCACCTTGAGAATCTGGTCAGGTGTCTGAAGGTAAAACCCATGAAAGAGTGTTGGTTTTCCAAAGAGTGGATCCCAGGAGTTTCTCACTCTCATACTGCTTTACATTCAGCTTCCAGCAATTAGTCAAAGTTACCAAACAAGTGTTCTACTAGTTCATTACTCTGGAGGCGTCTGCTCCATGTAAGCTGGTTTTGGTTGTAATTCTCTTATCGTCTCTCTCTCTCCAGAATTTGGGGTGGTGATTTTCCCTGTGACCTTATTTCTCTCATGAGTCTAAGAAAAGTTTTTGTCAGTTTGATTAGCTGTTTTCTTATTGTAAAGATGGAAGTGATGACTACTAAGCTCTTTGCTTGTCAGAGCTAAAAACAGAAGCCCTCCAATCTCCTTATTAAACACTTACCTAAATCAAAGCAAACTGACCTGTTGTGGAATCTGTTTAGCTAGTGGAATATCCTTTCTGAGTTTGAGTTTTAATCTGTCTCCTTATGACTGCCATGCATGGATTTTTGTATAAATTAGTTCAGTACCATGTACATGTGCAATTTATTAGTAACTATGTATAAAATATGCGTGTTTCTTTACTCAATAGTTCCATTTTTGTCTTACAGAAAAATGAGCACAGGTGTCTGAAATAAAGATGTACAAGGATGTTCTTTAAGAAATTGTAATAGTGCTTTCTCTGGCATTGGACCTGTTAAAACAAAACCAAATGACCATTTCACAGGTGTTCTAGAAGGGATTCACATTGCTGTTGTATCATAAGTAATAAAGTCCCTTCTCTCTGACCCAGGAGTTTTATGTCTTCTGTCAATATCAATCAAATAGTAACAGAAAAATTTATTAGAGTAAAATTTCAGGCCCTTCATAGTTCTTGACAAAAATAACTCATTTCATCATTTCCTCCAAATAAGTTTTAAAATAAATTATGTTTTATTAGTTATAATTAGCATTTTCCACTTTGAAAGTATGCTTTGAAGATAGAATATTTTAAAATGCAGTCTATTGACCTCTTTACAGTTGAAATCAAAAGATAGTATTAAATTTACTGTGAGTTTATTAACAATCTGATGTGCATAAGTAAGCACTTGAGCAGTGAAGCAGGTAGCAATGACTTATTAATATTCAAAAACCTTGGGCTAATATAGTGATATGAATTAATCTGTCTCTTCTCTCCCCTAAAGTCATCCAAGATATATTAGATGATTTTAAGTCTATTTAGTGATTTAAAAGGAGAGATTTATTTCACCCTGTATGGAATTCGTTCTTTCCAGTGAATCGTTCAATTTTCTTTTTTTATTTGTTCTGGCATATCTTTTGTAAACTCTATTCTGAATACATTTGCTTTTATATTTGAGGTAAAAAAAGTAAGTATTCAATTTATTGAGACATCTATCAATTCTATGTAGGTCTGTTGACAAAAAAATGTTTTTTAAAAAATTGAGGTTTATTTGTGACTATATGAAAGAATAACTAAGAGTCAAGGATTTGTAGATAAATAGAACTTTAGTCACTGTGACACAGTTTTATTGATATTGTGTTCTCATTTTCTTCTCTTTTTCTGGAGTAAATATCCAAATCTGAAAGATAATATTGTTTATTAGTAAAATTAATAAAATAGGGATATTTTCTCAGACCTCAATGAGCTTGTAAATAGAAATTATATCAAATAAAATCAAATTACACATTACAAATCCACATGGTATTTGCCGTCTGACAGATTTGCCAGACGCTGATAAAGAAATTAAGGTTCAGAAAGGTCAAGCAACTTGCTCGAAATCATACAGCAATCATATAGCTAGGAAGTGGACAGAGGAAGTCTGACCCTAGGGGCCATATTCTTATCCACCTCACTACATTGCCTCATATTTCATTCTGTGCCCTTGCAAAAGGCAGAGCAAAACAAACATAGAAATCCAATCTCTTTCTATCTTCTTTACCTCACCTTAAATTTTTATCTTATATTGACCACAATTTACTTTTTACACAAATACCTGTGCAGTTTCCTGCTCTTACATAGTGTCATATAATTGAACACAAAACTTCACAGAATATATTCATGCAAAACTTTAATAAAGATAAAGGATGTGACCTAGTAGGAGAAAGATAGTACAGACAAACATCAGAGGGGAGACCAGACACAGCTCACAGGTCTCTTCTTAAATTTTTTTTTAAATTTATTTTTAAAAAGTTTTAAAGGCAATTAACATGTCTTGCAATTTTCCTATTACTTCTTTGTGCCACTACTAAACTATTGGATGTGCAAGAGGTGATAACTGTATAAATTTTTGTTTTGTCTAATTATTTTCATTGCAGTAAAATACACATAACATAAAATGTTATCACCTGAACTATTTTTATGTGTACAGCTCAGTGGTATTAAATACATTTATAATGTTGTGCAACCATCATGGTCATTCATCTCCATAACTCTTTTCATCTTACAAAACTGAAACTCTATACCAAATAAACAATAAGTCCCTATTCTCTAGCCCCTGGCAAACATCAGTACGCTTTCTATTTCTATGATTTTGACTACTCTAAGTACCTCATATAAGAGGAATCATATGGTATTTGTCTTTTTATAGCTGACTTATTTCATTTAGTATAATGTGCTCAAGGTTCATCCATGTTGTAGCATATGTCAGAATTTCCTTGCTTTTTACGGCTGGATAATACTCCATCATATGTTTAGATTACATTTTACTTATCCGTTCATCCATCAGTGGACATGGCTTGCTTCTACATTTTAGCTATTGTGAATAATGCTGCAATGAACATAAGTATATGAATATCTTTTCGAGACCCTTCTTTCAGTTCTTTTGGGTATATACCCAGAAGTAGGATAGCTGGATCATATGGTAATTCTATTTTTAATTTTTTGAGGAATCATTACAGGGCTCTTTTTGTACAAGATGTGCTTCCTCTTCAGATTGTGACCCACCAAGACAGGGCAAGGTACCTTGGTCTCAGAGGAACCAAATTTAGCAAAAGGCCTTTTACAAGCCACTGATCATGTAGCTGAAACCAGACCGCATAATTGGTTAAACCAGGCACAAATTATTGATCTATCTTTTTTATAATATATGAAAATTTTGAATAATTTCTACTGATATGTGTTCAAGTTCACTAATTTTTTCTTCTTTCATGCCTAATCTGCTGTTAATCCTGGAAAGTGTATTTTTAATCTCAGACATTGTATTCTTTCATCTCTAGAAGGTTAATTTGGGTTTTTAAAAATATCTCCTGTGTTTTCATTTGCAAATTTCTTCTAGGTTGTTGAATGTAAGAAATACCATTATAATAACTTTTAATATTCTTGTTAACTCATTCTATAGTCTGTATCACTTTTGGTTCAGTTTCAATTGATTCATTTTTCTCTTCATTAAGGGTCACATCTTCCATATTTTACTTGCCTAATGATTTTTGATTCAATGTCAGACAACGGGTTTATCTTTTGAGTCTTGCTTTAAGATTTGTTAGGTGGCACCAGAGCAGCATTTAGTTTAGTGATATATTTCCCTACTGAGGCAAGATCTTTTTTAATGCTATAACTAATATCCAGTAAATTATGAAGTTTCCCACTGTGGTTGTTGGGATCTTGCACTACTCCCGATTCTATGAGATTTCTAGGCACTGATCCCTCTTTTGGACGGTTCTTCTTAAAACTGAGGTAGTTTCCTTATAAACAAGTATTGATCAGCACTCAATTCAGTACACACGGGGGACCTTCTGAAGATGTCTGTAGTTCACTCTGTGCAGCTGTTGCCTTTTCTGTCCACTGCTCTGTGAACAGCAGCCATTTTGGCTTTCTTGGACTCCTAGCTCCATCTCTTCAACTCAGGGAGACCAACTCAGGGTTTTTCTTGGGTTCCTCCTCACTGTGCCACCTCATTTGTTTCCTGTTTCTCAAGGATCACTGCCCTTTATTTCCTTATGTCCAATGTATTGAAAGCTATTGTTTTATATATTTTATCGGATTTTCAGTTCCAGTCCCTGTTATTCCAGCTTGGCTGGAAGCAGAGGCTAATTTTTACATTTTCAAGAAACAATGCAGACAACCTAATGCAGAGTGCCTTGAGGAATTTCAGATTTTAAACAGCACATTTCAATCACTAGGTAGTACAATTTCTTTCTTTCTTGGCCAAGGGTCAGTACCATGGCTCAAGGATTCCTGGAGGCAAGCACAGAGGTACCACAGAGACAAGCTGCAAATGACCCCTATTTTCACAGTTCTCTGGAAGTGACATTGTTGCAGACTTCCATAGCTTTTTCTGCTGCTTGCTGTTGTTTCCTTTTCTCCCTGGCTAGTCTTCTCTAACTGCACCAAGCCAAACTGAGCTTGTGCTACTACTACACCTAGTTCATTTTCGTATCATTACATTTATCACACTGTATTATAATTATGTGTGTGTATACCTATCTCCCATCAGACCGTAGGATCCCTGTACAAAGACTATATCTATATAGCCTCAGTGCCTGACACTCTTGGTGCTTCCTAATAATATAATAGATGCACTGATGAATACAATAAATACATATTTGAATATGAATTATTTTAACCAGTAAGCTAGCATAGAGAAATTTAGAAATTAATATTAATATGTTGACTTTGGTTATTAATCTAGTTCAAATAAGCACTTCACGTATCGTATCATGTTGCTTTGTGGTAAATCCACTTCTAGTCAGGGCCCCAAAGACCACAGGGTTAAATGCAGAATCTTCTAAGAAATTGCAAGGCATTTTGCCTCAATGTTCCTTAAGACTTGCTAAACTACGATCTTGCAAGTATCCTGGGAGGTAACCAAAATGATTTGAAGATCAAAGCTGTCCAAATTTTGAAGTCTTTTGTAGTAAATCTGGGTTTTTCTAGAGTGAGGATTCACACTAGCTCATATCCCTTTTAACTGCTCTTTTGCTTTAAGGTAGAAGTTAGATTTCTTTCCTGACATATTTATTTCAGGTTATCAAACATTTATATCCTTAGCTCTTCTACTTCTCAGGCACAGAAAGGAGAGCCTTTTTTTTCCCTAGAAGCAAAATAAGAAAAAAGGTTCCTCTTATTTATTTTATTTTTGCTTGAGGCTATAGCATGAATTCTTCTTTGAATTGTTCTTCAGTTTTCGTCTATTGGCTAGGGATCTGCATGCAACAGATATTGAAAAAATGCTCGTTGACCCAAGCCTAGTTTCTCTATTTAAATTACATATAAAAAATAAAAATGACAGTTCAATTGGCATATGTGAAAGAGGAAATTTAATTTTTCACAGTTATCCCCACTTTTCTAAAAAGTCAAGTTTTGCTGATTATATAATACAATGGAATAAATGCCTAATCTAGTTCCTTCTGTTGTGGTAAATGAGCTTTACTAATGACATTAACAAGCTGGTAAAATTTGATACAATGTAGTATTAGAAACATTTTGTATAGTCACAGTATTGAGGTTATGAATATATTTTTGATAATTCAAGTATTATTCATTGGGTCTGTATCTCTATGAGTGGTTTGCATCAGGCATGAAAGGCAACTTTCATTAGCATTAAAAGTGAAGTCACGTATAGAGATTGTCTTTAAACTAGCGATAAAGGAAGAGAAGGAGAATGGAGTCCCAACAGAGAGTTGACATAGCATCTCAGGACTTGTTTCAAGTCTGTGACTGTTACAGCAGGGCTGATGGGGAATAGACTGAGAGACACACTCAGAGATTTGGCAAAACAGGTTTTATACTTCATGCCGGCCGGCAATTTGGCCCAGAGGGGAATATGCTCTACCCAAATTCTGAGCACCAGACAAAGAGCGTTGCAGTCTTTTATACACTCTGCTTAAGGAGGAGAGGCACGGTTACTACAGGGTTAACTTTAGTGAGGCAGAGTCCTAAGCTACTTTACAGCCTGGTACACTAATTGCTACAGGTGATTTATGGGGGCTGGGGGCGGCAGCTGTGGTTGGGGGCGGGGGGTGGATGCAGAAGGTTGCAGGGGAGGAAGAGGAGGCCCAGGGAAGGATCTCAAGGGAGAAAAACCCGGTGGTGGAATTTTCTAAGAATTCCACTCTAGTGGAATTTTCCAATTTTCCACTTCATGACTACACAGAAGAGCCTGACCAAGGGAGGACTACTGATCCTGGGAGCCAGACTGTGTGCCGTTTTCCCTCTTGGTGATTCATGTCTGGCTTGTGTGGGTTACTCATCAGAGTGAGGTTGCGCTCATTCTGCAGATAAGCAGAAAAGTATAAAAGTATTTTTTTTTAGTAGTTTATATTTCTGTCAACCTCCTTAGATTGTGAATTCTTTAAAATCCAAATTTTGCCTCACTCTCAATTATGTTCACAGGATGTGTTTGGTAACTTAATGAATGAACAAACAATTATAAAGTGACCACCTTAATTCTAAATGAAATGCGTTGTATGTAAATGAATGCACACAAATGTAGTTTTACTAAATACAAATGAGAGAGGAGGGATATGGGCATTGGCAGCTTCAGAGCAGGGAGAGAATGCCTTGCCAGAATAGTGTATAAACAATAATAAATATTCTATAAATGTTTATTTAATTGTACTGAAATGAAAGACTCAAGTATGCTGCTTTTTGCTAACATTTTGTCTACATTAAGGGAAGTAGGAAAAGAGAATCCCAAACGTGTATGTTGATTTCAGATTAGCTTGAACCTTAAATGCTCAGTTGAGCATTTGGTAATGGCCAGACATCCAGGTTATAAAATACATTCTTTTTTTAAAACAAGGAAAATATCTGTGCATTAGAGAGATTCACATGGGAAGAATCTGTATTGTATTTAATAGAAAAGGCTGCACATAAATAAATTAAGGATGCTGTACTGAAATATCAATAATAAAAGGCCTTTTTATATGTCAGGCTGAGGTGCTTGCACTGCATTGCCAGTGAGTAGAGCAAGGCAAAAGAGAAAGTATCAAAATGAATAAAGGTCAGTAAAAATGCATGTGGTTTTTGGGAGTTTTTGATAATAGTTTTGACACTTTTTAGGAGATACAGTTTTTTGTATTAACTGCAATGAACTAATTGAATTGCTTTGAATCCTACAGTTGTCAAGAAGGAATTTAATGCATTAGCAAGACTAATTGAGGAAAGCTAAAGATGAAACCAATCTTCTACATAGACTTAGGATAAATCATCAAAAGACAATCATGATGGCTACATATTTTTTTCTATTTGTTTATAAAGAATAAGTGCTTTTAGCCTTAAAGCCTAACAAACAAAAAATAATTAAAAAATCAATGTTTTCTCCCAAATATAAAGCTAAAACCAGAAGTTTTAAGATATCTAAAAATAAGTAAACAGAATACAATGCATATGGGGAAATTATGACTCCAGAGAAGATTTTTACATCAAAGTTTCTTTTATTGGAAAAGAAAACTGACAGCACGCTAATCCTGGAAAAATGCTTTTTGTTTGGTGTCAATCAGACAGAAGTGAAGTTGAGAAGAATGAGTGGCTTTGAACAGGACTGTGTTTTTAAACTTTTAAAATTAATCAGGCTCAAATAGTAGTAATGTTATACAGCAAGGAGTCAGAAGACTGTGGACACTATGAATAGCTTTTACAAAGTCTTTCAGCCTCAACTTGAAAAGGAGCTATGCATTAGATTTCTGAGGCATGGGACAAAGTTGTGAGCATGATCATATTTAGAAGACATATTTTGAGCATATTTCAGGTTACTTGGTATTTCACTAATAACGAAAATAGGCAGGGAAGGTATATCTTTTAGAAAGTTGGTTTTAACTATAGACTAGATCCTCTAGGTTGTATAGGGTTATAGGTGGGAGAGACTAAAAATGTTTAACATTTTCTAATAGATGGTCATTAAAGATTTCTTTGACACAATTGTGTGTGTGTGTGTGTGTGTGTGTGTATGTTTTAATGTGAAGGTGAATTAATAAGAGTAGGGAAGGATATTTGGAAGTTGAACCTTTGTTTAATTACTCCACGGACAGAACAGGTTTGAATTAGCAGGATTACACTTCCTCCCCCATTATTGCTGGTATTCTTGGATCCAAGAGGCAGGCCAAAGTAATTCTTGTAACTGCATACAATCTTCTCTCCAAGAGAAGCCATAGTAAATAAAATTTTATCCATTTCCTTCTATTTCCAATAAATCAATTTAGCCTACTTTATGGATTTTTGCCTTATTCTCTTGACTTCTTCTTTCACCCCTTAAATCAGCCTTGATCACTATTGAAATGAAATCTTCTTTTTTTACTCAAGGTCAACCCTGAGTGTTGAATAGTTTCCAAAGGGAAGTTAACAAGTAAGAATTCTCTTTGATAAATTGAAACTGACCGATGGGCACACAAGTGCACAGAGGGAAGTAAAAGTCCTTGGAAATCACGTAGGGAGGAGGGGTGATGAGGGGAGGGACAAAACCCACCCAATGGGTACAATGAACACTATTTGGGTGATGGGCACATTTATAGCTCCAACTCAAGCTGTATTACAAAAATATTTGTACCCACTTAATATTTTGAAAATAAACAAATATAAAAAACTTTTGTAGATTCAGAAAAGAAATAATAGATAGGAATTGAGGTCTGAAATTTGAGAGTTAAAGATGTATCGTCCAATAGAGGGTGTGAACTGATGGATAAGTGGTTGATTGATTTCTGTCTTTGTCCATTTGTGCTGCTATAACAAAATACCTAAGACTGAGTAATTTGTAAACAACAGAAATTTGTTCTTTACAGTTCTGGAGGCTGAGAAGTATAAGATCAAGGCACTGGCAGATGCAGTGTCAGGGAAAGGCTCATCTCTGCTTCCAAAATGGTGCCTTGTTGCTGCAGCCTCATACCATAGAAGGTGGAAGGGCAAAAGGGATGAATGCTGTGTCCTCACATGGAAGAAGAGATGAAACGGCCAGGCAGTTTCTGAAGGCTCTTTTGTACGGGCATTAATTCCCCTCATGCAGGCACAACCCTCATGACTTAATCACTTCTCAAAAGGCCCCACCTCTTAATACCACCACCTTAAGGTTTAGGTTCCAACATATGAATTTTGGAGGGACACATGCATTCAAACCATGAGACTGTCTATACTAATTGGGAAATACTCTTTGCTATATGCCTAATGGGGAGGCCTTCATCCTCAAAACTTAGGAATTACTTATAACAACTTATAATAACGTGTTAAAGTCTGGTCTTGCTAGACCCTTCTGATATTCTTTCTGATAGATTGCTTACCCCAGTTAATCTGATGTTATTAATATAAAATGACAATCTGTGGGTTTATTACAAAGTATTTTGGTTCAATGAAACAACATATATCACAGTAACGGATACTGTGGGATCATCTTCTCCCCTTTCATTTTGATCACCAATTTCTCTGCCTTCTCCATTCTTGCCAGTAAGAATTTCAAGGCATTAGTCCCTTGGCCTTCTCTGTTCCCAATTCATTGAAATTTTCATTCATTACTTCAGCTTCCATGATGTCTCTGTGGATGACTTCCAAATCAAAACAACACTTTCAGTCCTGTTAATTTTCATGATATTTAGTACATGTTATGCTGCAAAATTTCACATTGGATATGTTGATGTTCTCTAAAACCCAACATATTAAAAATTAGATACATTATCTTGCTCCCAATCCCTTCTTGGTTCATGTATTTCTGTAAACAATGACACCATCTCTCAGTTACCAAGACTTGAACAATATATTCAAAGTTCAAAAAGCGTAAAGATGGAGGAAAAAGTATTTACAATCCCACAATCTTTTCTCAATGCATTATTTTTCTTTATAAGGCAAAAGTAATCTCATACATTATATTTTTTACATTATTTTGTTCATTATATTTTTAGCTCCAAAATTTCTATGTGATTTTTTAAAAATATAATTTCAATCTCTCTGTTAAATTTGTCATTCTGGTCTTATATAGTTTTTTTAATTTCATCAAACTGTTTCTCTGTGTTTCCTTGACATTTGCTGAGCAGCCTAACAACAATTATTTTGAATTCTTTTTCTGACTGTTCATACATCTCTATTTCTTTAGAATCAGGTCCTGGTACTTTATTTTGTCCCTTTGGTGAGTTCATGTTTCCTTGATTGTTCTTGATCTTTGTTGTGTCTGCATATTTGAAGAAGAAGTTACATCTTCCAATCTTTACAGACTGGTTTTGTATGGGAAAGCCCTTCAACAATCATCCATCCAGAGATTCTGGACAGGCCATCTGGTGTGGTTGACAAGGACGCTTGCTCCTTGAGTTCTTGAGCTGGCTGACCTGGTGCATGGGTCAGCAAGGGGGAAGGCCCAGAGCCTAGATCTTCTTGGGTGGATTTGTTGATTAGGTCTTCTGGGGAGGGTCTGGAGTCTGCATCCCCAGGTGTTGGCCTGAAGTCCATTCTCACTGGGGCTCATGGCACTGGGGCAGCAATGGCTAAACCATTTGTTAATGCTCTTGAAACATACTAAAATATATTGTCAAATTCATTTCCAGAAAGTTTGCCAACTAATACTCCCACTGACATTTTATGAGTGTGCTTAAATATAAGAATTTCAGAGTTTAACCCACTGCATCCTAAACATAATTGAATATTATTGTACTTTATTATTTGCTATTTTAATAAGCATAACATAGAAGCTCAATGTCACTTTCATTTGCAATCATATGTTTATTAGCTGTTTAGTCATTGCAGTATTGCAACTGTATTATGGATTAGTCAAAAGAGATCACACAAATATATTGCTATAAAGTCCCAGTCTGGCCAAGGATGCAGAATTTATCAGAAAGAGACAGCAACACAGAGCAGAAGCAGATGCATTGTGTTTTTGCACAACTTTCTCATTAATCCTCATCTCTTGTGGGGCTCACTGATGATTGTAGGGTTTTTCCAGAGATGAGAAAGAAGCAGACTGATCATTTCACCAACTTCTGTTATACTCAGGATCACATCACCATTCCTAAAGAACACTAAAAACTTTTCTGTAAGATTATGTAGACAAATATCCAGCTCTTCTGGTTCCTAAGCCAAATATAATACATCATTAACAAGGCTATAATCTCTTCCAGGAGAGATCAGTATCCTGGTGACCTTAAACAACATCACTGTCTCTAGTTGGTGTTCAGCAAAGACAGAGTATCAGGTTTTACAAATTGTTTGTTTATGCCATCTGCGCAGGTATCTA
This sequence comes from Indri indri, assembly GCA_004363605.1. Classification (NCBI taxonomy): domain Eukaryota; kingdom Metazoa; phylum Chordata; class Mammalia; order Primates; family Indriidae; genus Indri; species Indri indri. The sequence goes on from RJWJ010001301.1 coordinate 138,766, forward strand.
TTGAAGTGCTGGAAGTTTTTTTTTTTTTATCATTTTGATATTTTTATAAATTAAGGTTATTAATCTTAAAAGTTTTAAACTTGTAGTCTGTTTGATAGTATTGATGATAGACATTAAAATCTTTTGTAATAAAATCTTCCCTTGTGAATTCTTATTGCTTTTATGCACAGAAAGCTCTTTGTCTAGTGTTAGTTATGATCTTAGACAAAGTATTCTTAAAGTTTGATTAAAATATTAACTCTAAAAGTAAATCTTTCATTTATTATGATAAGTAA